>SRQH01000457.1:0-23215 GCA_018360345.1 Claviceps sp. LM84 group G4 | reverse complement strand
AAAGCGAGATGGGATCGGCTACAGCATGATTGGCTGTGGTACAGACGCTAGCAGGGTACCAGAAACACACTATACCATTTTAGGTTATCATGGTGGTGATTAAGCAGTTATGTATAAGGGTGGTCATTAAGGTCTCCCTAGAAGTGCAGCTTCCTTTGTTCCATTGTTCCACAGATGAGTAGTCAGAACCAGGCAGTCTTGAAACTTGCTTAAACAAGGTCAACATGTGTGGTACGTGGTACAACAAATGCTACAGCTAGGTAGGTATGTGGTACAAGATGTTCCATCGGAAGTAAGCTTCCACAAGGAAGCTCAAATCACCAAAATGCAAACATTTCCGTAGGAAATAATCCTTCAGCAGGGGGTGAAGCTGACTATGTACCTGGTATTCCCGCTGCGGGTATCTAGGTACGTACAGATGCAAAGCGCCAGTACCAGGTATGTACATATGTACATCTTGTGAATATGTACACCTTGTACTCCCCATACATCTCATGATTAAAGATAGATTTGACACAAACAATGACCCAGTACGGAGTAATTATAAACAAATAAACCATAAAACCTAAACCTAAACCCAAACCCAAACCCAAAAAACCTCTTGACTTATAAGTTATTCGTTTATTCCCGCTAGTAGCTACCAACTCAATCGAAGCCCCAAATCCATCCCAACAGCACTTTGCTCATCCCCTAGCTCGGCTTCGCTGCTGCTAGATTACTCTGCGCCCTCTTCTCAGCTCCTTCCTTCTCCAGGATCTGCCCCAAGTATTGTAGGTCATCCCGCGCGCGGGGATCCTTTTCATAGATGGTCCGAATTACTTCCCATTCGCGTCGTGACATTTGGTGCGCTTGTGGCAGGAGGAATTGTACCGTTGGAACGCTGATGAGCGGTCCGAGAATTTCCCTCGCCAACTCCTGTCCGGTTTGTTGCGCCTGGTACTTTTGTGCATCCGTCATTTGACTGGAGGGTGCCAGCGCTGGTGCGTGGTGAGGCAGTGCCAATGCCGCCTGATGTTGTGCTTGTGACGGTGATGGTTGCGGCAGTTGTTGCGGCACTGGTGCTAACGGCGCTGGAGGACGCTGCATGTGAGGCGGTTGAGGAATGGGAACTGGCGTCGTTGACTGGCCTGTATATCCAGCATGGGTTCGTAGCGGAAACTGAGCCTGCGGCGTCGATGGCGAGAAGCCTGGCCCAGATACGGAACGGTTTCTTGCGCCGCCGGGCCCGGGGGTTGGCGAGGCAGTAGCGCTCGGTGGTTGTGATGTCGGTGCAGCCGCCTGATCGTCGCCTGTTTGCCTGAGCTGGTCCGGTTCATTACGATACACGAACACAGCCAGCAACATGGGCTCGGCCCTCGACTTGGGAATGTAGTTGTCCACGAGATTGAGCATGAACTCGGGGTGCCCATCCTCTCCTGCTGGTACAGGAACAAGATACGTATCCCGAACGTTGCCTGCCACCTTGTCTCCGACCACTCCATACCGATTCTTGCTTGTAAAGTAGTCCACAAGGGCTTTGAAAGCTTGCTGAGAGTCCGCTGAAGTCGGCGTTATACTCACAACAATAATATCAGTCAAGCTGCTGTACCGTAAGCTGCAGAGGTACTCGATGGCGCTCTGCTGCGGAATGCGACCGGCAACAGTCATTCGTTTGGGAATGAGGCTGGACCAAGGCCCAAACGAGGCAAAGTTGGCCCCCCCAATGTGTTTGGCTGTGGCTTCAAAGTCGGCAATGGAGCTCATGGCGAGTGATCCTTTCCAAACCACACCCGGCTCTTGCGTCTCCTCACTTGGTGAATACGGGGGTGAATCAGGCTCGTCCTCCAGCATGCGATCTACGTCAGGGTCGAAGCCAGGTCCACTCGTCTTCACTACCGGCGCCGACGGTCGACGGTTTTGTGAGATTGTGGGCGACCTTACCTTGGAAAACACCTTGTTGATGTCAAAGTTGGGCTGGCTTGGCGATGGCGCCGGCCCTTCGGACTGGGAGGGCGATCTACCTTTAGTGACATCCATCTGGGTATCGTCCCCGGCTGTTGACTCGCGTTTCACAAGCGATCGGCGCTGAACATCAACATTGTCATCAGCATCACGTCTGCGAGGACCTCCTGCCATGGGTATGGGCGCGTCGTTGACGTTACTCTCGTCCTCTACAACCTCTTCACCTTTGTGCGTTCTTCGCACACGTGGTCCAGTCTCTTGCGTATACAGAATGGACTGTTTCTCAGCCCGGGCCCGCATTTCGGCTGTTTGCCTTTGCATCTCGGCTGAAGCCAGCTGTTCGGATGTCATGACAGCTAGAGCTGACGGCGTGTGCGCGCCATGCAACAGGCCCTGCATCACCTCCAGATTGTTCTTGAGGTTGAAAGTCAGAGACTTTATCTGCTGACCATATTCCCTCTGTCCCTTGGTGCTGGGGTGAGTGTCATATACGGCCCGTTCGATTTGAAGCGCGTAGTTTTCTGACACTTCCTCCTCCGAGGTACCTTCTGGGAGATCAAAGTCTCCTTGCTTGACGATGGCCCCAAGTGCATATGCGATGGACTTCTTGAGGGCTTTGGCAGGTCCTGTTCGCCCCGCCGCAAGTTCCGCAATGGATGTGGCCAAGTCGTCAGGCTTTGCGTATTTCGCTGACTGAGAAGGATTGCCACGTTCTGATACACGACGGGCCTTGGATGACTGTCCAGAGGAAAATTGTTAGCTACTTCGCCAATGCTTCCAACGTTTCTAGTAGGCAGACATGGATGAGAAAAGCCCCCAAGGGAAAACATTCACACATACCTTGGCGTCAGTCTCTTGAGACTCATCTCGCAATTTGCGCTTTCCCTGTTTTGATACGGCTTCCTTCTTGTCCTTCGCGTCAGGCGTGGGCGTGGGCGCGGTCTTGGCCTTGGCTTTGTTCTCCTTTTCCACTTCTTCCTTGGGATCAGCTACCTTCTTGGCCCTTCCTCTTCGGCCTCCCTTCTTTTTCTTCCTCTCCGCTTCTTCTTCTTCGTGTGCCATTCTTCGTGTTTCCCACACCTTCTCTCCTTTGGCAATGCCCTGTAGTAACTCTTTGTGATCGTCTGGTCTGCACCGCTCGCACCAGTAGTTGTCTGGAATTTCGTCCTCAAATGAGCTAACACCGACGCAGACGTTGTGCTGCCAGGCATAACATGTTTCGCATGAAATCCAAGCTTCACCCGAATCCTCATCTTGTTCTGTCGCGCCGCATACGCAGCGTATGACCTCTTCAGGCTCCTGAGCTTGTTCGTTTTCCTGCGCCTTTTTCGTCTTTTTTGTCTGTCTCCGCTTCGGTGCCACGGGAAGCTCGAGTTCGTCAAATGACTTCGTGTGTTGGCCTTTGGTTGCTCGGACTGAGCGCCGTGGCTCTGCTTCTCCTGCTTGTCATGTGTCAGTCACGGGTTCCAGATGGACTCTGCAGCCAGCCGTCTTCCACAGTAAAGTAAGCATTGGGACCTTGGTGAAGGACTTTTGTTGAGCTTACCAGACATTGCGTCTCAGATGTATAAACAGCTATTCGCCCGGGGGGGTTTTTTTTTTCGTGAAGCCCGCAACAGCGAGGGCAAACGAAAGAATCAGCTGCGGCGGGAGCGCTGCACGGTTTGCTGCTTGGGACGTAGTCGATGGCGTCTACTATTGCGGAACAGGATCAAGACTGCTCAGCCCTAGGAAGGCATTTGGTATTTACGAGGTAGACAAGACTAGAGAGTCACGACTATAACGAGGCCAAACTTCCTTGCAAAATAAACTTCAACAGGCAGACCGCAAAAAAGCTCCCTCCTACTCCGTGCGCGCAATGGCTCAACTAAATGGGCCTATTTTCCAACAAGGCTTGATCTCAGGGTTTATCTCAAGGTTCACGGGCAAAAAAAAACGCGGTGGATCTCGAGTGCTGAAGACGTTGCGATGAAGGGTGCGTAGGTAGGAAGTAAAACGCTTGGGACGGTTGTTGAGACGCGTGCACTATGTGGGTGGGAGAGGAGTGGGGTTAATAAATAGTAGATGTTGCGCGTCCAAGACTGCGACTCTTTGCGCAAAAATGTCCAGAAGAAGCGCGATTGCGAGTTTGAGTCTTTTGAAAGTTGCGCCGAGATCGGGTCGGAACGCAGAAAGTTTCCGAGATGGCGATGGGATCAGGAGTGTTGGAGTACTGATGTTGTAGGAGGAAGAACCGCGAGGTGAGCAACCTGCTTCAGCGCGTCTGCAAAGTGGTTGATCCGGGTTTTGTGCCCCTTTTGCGCAGCTGGGATTGGACAACGGGGGAAGGAACAATCTGGTTCACAAACAGGAGGGGAAGAAGCTGACGCAGCGCTTTGGCATGAGTCAGCCGTACATCTGTTGGCCTGAGTTATAGCCTGAGGCATCCATCGACGAATGGAGCGAGGCTCGGAGGCTGGAGCTCACCTACGCGGAAGCTCCAGGCACGAGCTATGCCGCGTAGTGAAGTGACGCCTTGTGCTGTACATGTACATACATACCTAGTGCAGCATCTCAACTCTGCACCGCAATCCGACCACGACTGCACATATCCTCGCTCTTCTCAATTGCACTCTTTCGTACTCTTTTAGACTCCGAACGCGACAGAAACATATCCAAAAACTTGTCTCCTTTTGTCTGCTCGAGTTCCGCCTGACCCAACGACAGGCTCAATACCTTCGCCATGTCTCGCCGCTACGATTCCAGAGTATGTTCGCTTCCACGAGTTGTCTACTTCTAGGCCCTTGCTTGCACGAACTGACCTTTGAAACCAACAGACGACCATATTCTCACCCGAAGGTCGTCTTTACCAAGTAGAGTATGCTCTCGAAGCCATCTCACACGCTGGAACCGCCATTGGGATTCTCGCCAAAGATGGCATCGTCCTTGCTGCTGAGCGGAAGGTCACTTCAAAGCTGCTAGAGCAGGACACGTCAGCAGAAAAGCTTTACGTTTTGAACGAGTACGTTGCAGAATATCCTGATACAAGACTGACCCGGAGTCGGAGATGGTGATGATGAGGACCTTTCATTCTAAACTTTGTTGTTTGCCACTCTAGCAACATGATCTGTGCAGTCGCAGGAATGACTGCCGACGCCAACATTCTCATCAATTACGCTCGTCAGGCCGCCCAGCGATACCTCCGAACATACAACGAAGATATTCCATGCGAACAGCTCGTCCGTCGCCTATGCGATCTCAAACAAGGTTACACCCAACATGGTGGTCTCCGACCCTTCGGAGTATCATTCATCTACGCTGGCTGGGATCCCCGGAGACAGTTTCAGCTGTACCTTAGCAACCCTTCCGGCAACTATGGCGGCTGGAAAGCTACTAGCGCGGGAGCCAACAATGCCAGTGCTCAAAGTCTGTTGAAGCAGGATTATAAGGAGGACTGTACCCTGACGGAGGCGTGTGCCATGGCAGTCAAGGTGTTGAGCAAGACTATGGACTCGACCAAGTTGAGCAGTGAGAAGAGTGAGTGCTAGTGTCTCTTTTGAAGACGCATAGATTTGTTCGTTGTTTCTAACCAGCTTCTCATAGTTGAATTTGCGACGGTGGGACAAACAGAAGAAGGCAAGATCTACCATCGGTTGTGGAGCGCAGACGAGATTACTGCACTGCTGAAAGAGAACGACTTGGCAAAGAGTGAGGAGACTGAGGAGAAGTAGAAGTTTTTCATTCTAAGTCTTGAGGCGCGCGGACGGATAGACATTGATGTGATGGAAGTGGACTCCGTTAGGCTACTTTGTGTAATAATGACCCAACGAATCGAATGACGTCGCCAAATGCCCTCAACTGTTTGCTTGCTTTGTTAGTCGGCGACGGTACGTATCTCTTTCAGAAAGTGTCGTGTGGAACAGAAGAGAAATGTTCTTTTGCGAGTCTAAACGTGCGTCTGTCACGACTACGGCACTTCGTCTTATCTGGTGTTTTCATATTATACAAGAAGTTGAAACGTCCTAGTTTTCATCCAAGTCCAGGGTATCATGAGCCCCACGAACTCAAGGCTATCGTGGGAGTCGGGACCTGTAGCTCATATTCTTCGCCCCCAGAAACAGCGGCTTCTTCCTCATCACGAACACGCTGCCAAGCCGCAACCTGCGGATCCATTCCAGGCCGCGGGTACGGCTCATGACACCGAGCACTTGACAGCCTAGGCCAGTGCCTCCTGTAACTCCAGTACGCAACACTCATGCCCAGCACTGACCCAACACACACATCATACACGTCATGTCGATAGTCCTCGCAGCGCGAGATAGCCACGAGTGCGGCCCCAATCAGCGGCGATAGGCAGAGCAAGGCCCGTCCGAGATCTCTACCCCCGGCTGGGTGATGGAACACATGCAGCTGACCCGCCAAGTACAGACTCAGGAATCCCAGTCCTGCAAACGCAAACGACGAATGGCCCGATGGAAAGGAGCGCCATCCATCTTGTAGTTTGAATGAGTCCTTGGTCTCGCACACCTCCATGTTGACGAGGACGTTTGGCTTAGTGGTCTCTGCGGGATGGCATCGATCGAGGAGATCGGGGCGGGGCCTGCCGACGCCATTTTTCACAATATCCGTCAAAAAGGACGTGAGCACGAGGGATATGGCAAAGGGAAGGTAGGTGACTTCATGTTTGGCGAGCGGTGCCCTGGAGACGAGGTTGTGGAAGACAAGAATGGCCAACGGTGTGACGAAGGCGTATAGAAAGAGCCAAACTAAAGAAAGGGCAAGGCGAGTGAGCGTGAGTCGAAGAAGCTGCATGCATGGCTTAGGGGGGGTTGATCCCATGGGGGAGGAAAAGGGAGCGCAGAAGAAATAAGTTACTTCCAAAACGTAATACGTACAGACGGAGACTCGTTCATGTAGAGCGTGCGGATAGGATATTCGCAAATCGTTGATGTAGAACATGCGATGGAAGGGGGTCACAAAGAGCGCCAGCTGTCATGTTTGCTCTCATTTCCAGCTGTCAGCCTACCGAGTTGAACTTGTAGCCGATGATGAATGAATGAAAGCATGCAATCGAGACAAAATCCCAAGCAATCTTACCGCTGTCCATGCCCCTATGAGGATCAAGAATCCAACGTACTCGGGCGCGTGTGTAGTCTGGGCACACGACGCAGTTAGCCATGTATGTACCTAGACGTGGATGATGACGTGGATCGTTGGGTAGCTCAAGCTATATATCGTGTGGTTTTTTTTTCCGAATGTCAAGCGCTCACCTGCCATGCTCGCCTACAAAACGAACCCTGGCCGCTGGACGCGGCGCCTCGACGGGAGGTCATGCTGAGTTGGATGTGACGATGTGATGTCCAGGAACGGGACAAGTATCACGATAGTCACAGTGGTGGGAATTAGTGAATGATGGCCAGGGTCCGACATCTATACTCTGTCCATGATGCCAGAGTTGAGCATATATGATCGCCGAGCTGCTTTGTATCTCTGGGTCTCTCAAACGGCAAGGCATCAAACACGATGTCGTCCTATTCTTTCAAGTATTCTTATTCTACTTCATCGAGAGCAAGCAATTCTACCTACGCAAGTTGCTTTGGCCGCCGTTGCTGCGAGCCCCACTTATCTCGGCCCAAGTCGACCAATTTCTTTCACGATGTGATCGCAAGTAGAGAAACAACCAGGAAAGTCCAGACAAACACACGAAGTTCCTATCTCCAACCATCGCCAATGGCAAGCGTATGGCTATTTCCAGTCCAAAGGCATGCTCCGATCGACATATCAACCTTCCGCCGCCGCTGCGGCCGCAACAGCCCCATTACTCCCCGGCTGGAGCGAACACACAGCGCCCACGGGCCATAAATACTACTACCACGCCGAAACCAAACAATCTACCTACCATCGACCAGCCGTAGCACCAACAGTAACTATCGGACCCGAGCCGGCACCAGAGCCGTATGCCCACCTACCGTCACTCGCGGATCCGCGCGTGGCAAACGCCTATCTCGCGCAGCTCAACGCACAGAACCGACCGCAGGGCCAAGGCGGCCACAGCGGACGAGGACGGGGAGGTGGCCAAAATGGCCGGCCGAGGGGACCTCAGCCTCATGACAAGCCGATACGGGTGGAGAAGATCCCCAACTGCGAACCGTGGATGCTGGTGTATACCAAGTACTCCCGGCGGTTCGCCTACAATCCAGTCAAGAAGGCCAGTTACTGGCGGATTCCCGAGAAGCTCACCCAAGGGATTCTGGAGCTGGACAAGGCGCGGATACGTGCAAAGGCGTCAGGCGATGTAGATGGTGCAAACAAGGAAGGACCAGGCAAGGAAGGACAAGGACAACTTCTTGGGCCATGCGAGCGGGATGCCTCCACGGACGCCCAGGCGCAACAAGACGACTACGACAGCGACGAATACGAAGAAGTAGAAGTGGAAGTAGATGAGAATGGCGTAGAAATCGAGCCCAATCCCGACAACCAGCATGCATCGAAACGAAGACGAACCGGAGACGGGCCCGAGTCAAGCCACCAGGAAGCAAACGCAGACGGCGCAGAGCAACAACCCGGGACCGAGTACCAGTACGAATCCCAAGACGACAACCCCAACACCGAACCCCTTGAGTTCACCGAAGCAGATATCGCCGCCCAACTCCAAGCCATGGGCGACGACTACGGCCTCGAACCAGGCGACTACGACGACGGCCACATGGACGAATGGCCCGAAGGCGCCGAAGGCCTCTCCTTCTCCGACGAAGACGCCCAACACCTCTTCCGCGACCTCCTCAACGACCTCCACATCAACCCCTACAGTCCCTGGGAAAAACTCCTCGAAGACGGCAACATCATAAACGACCCCCGCTACACCGCCCTCTCCACCACCCGCGCCCGCAAACAATGCTGGGACGACTGGACGCGCGACAAAATCGCACATCTTCGCTCCCTCCGCGCCCAACAAACCCTCCAAGATCCCCGCATTGCGTACCTAGCCCTCCTACAAGAAAAGGCTACCCCGAAACTATACTGGCCTGAATTCAAGCGGAAATATAAAAAGGAAGACCCGATGCGTGATGTGAAACTCTCGGATAAGGATCGCGAAAAAGCCTACAGGGAACATGTCGCGCGGTTGAAATTGCCAACGGCGCAGCTTAAAGCGGATTTGATGGCTTTGTTGAAGGAGCAGTCTGGGCGGGATTTGCATAAGTTGTCTTGTGTGGAGAGTTTGCCCACGCGGGTGCTTACGGATATTCGTTATATTTCTCTGGATGCGAAGACGCGGGATGCTCTTGTTGAGGCGTATATTCAGAGTTTGCCGGGGCCGCCGCCGCCGCCGCCGCCGCAAGAGGGAGGAGGGGGGGCAGTTGAGAACGATACAGAGACGAAGAAGGAGGTTGAGGCGAGGCAGAAGAGGGAGCGGGCGCTGGAGGCGCGGAATCGTGCTGTGGAGGAGGAGAGGAGGAGGAGGGAACGGGACGTGGTGGTTAGTAAGGCGCGGTTGAGGGATGAGGAGAGGGAGTTGGAGGTTGCGATGAGGGTGAGTAAGAGGGGTTTGCAGAGTCAGTTGGTTTCAGGGTCTGCGGATGCGGGACGTGATGAATAGGTGCGGATATACATACCTCTGTCTCTATTATTATATTTTTATATCTATATAGTCTATGATTCATAAGAGGAGGCAGCTTTTGTAATAGTCCGTACATGGTTATATTGCCTCCCCCCCCCCTTCGAAAAAGTACATAGATTGGACAATGGAGGACATCATCACTCTCCTCTCAGGGAGCAAGGCCCCCGAAACACCTGTGTCAGCGTCAGATTGGAACCTGCCTGTCCCATTCTATTCTCGCAGCAAAAACGATTCAGATCGATCCAAGAATGAATGACAGATCGGAACTTGACAGCCCTCAATACTGCTTGCTAGATACTTCCCGTGGAAGTAGTCGCCAGGTATTGAGATGTTCTCGCCGAAAAAAAAAAAAAAAAAAAAAAAAAAAAAAACCTCCCCAGGCTATCTGCTCACAAAATTATTGTATATAGGCCAATCGTCACCCATCCACGTCACAAACTCATCATACAGGACTGGATCATTCCCGATTGGCCTGGACGACAATGGCCCTTCTTGGGCGGCGACGAGATGAGAAACCATGGAAGCAGCTGACGATAATGACGACGGCACTTCCAAGAGCGGACATTGTTCACTTGGGGCCAATAACCGCTCCACCAGTCTACGTAGCTCTTCGAGTGTATCCGCACATGCCTGACCGTCAGTGTTGCCTTTGGCACTAGCTTCAAGCATCTTTGAGATGCCATAATCGACATCGTTCATAGCAGAGATGGCGTCGTCTGGTAGATTTTCGTGTTTGAACACGAGTGGCCGCAAGATGAGACAGACTGCGGCGTGAAAGATGAAGTGTAATCCGGCGTGGAGAGTCTTTCGGTCACCGTTCAGCGTAGACACGTGGCGTGCGAGGGCCATGTTTCGAACGGCGGCTGCGATGCAGAGTTTGAGGGGCTCATTCTGTGGCTTCACCTCCATTGGACTGTTTTGAGTCACAAAGAGACCTGCAACGGCTCGCTTCACTGCTGAGAGCAAGAGAGGTCGAATTGCGAGGATGAGAAGCTGATTGTATCGCATATGTAGATGGCAGGCTGCGGGGTCGTTACTCAGGCCATCCGTCAGTCGCACAGCCGGAGGTAGAGTTGACTGCCACTGTTCAAGCATGCGGATGGCTTTCTCGGGTTGTCTAGATCCAGCCTCCGTCTTCGATCCGTGGTATGTGTTACTAACGACCTGTCCAGAAAGGCGGGACAGCTCAACATGAGCCCGCAGACCAACCGCAGAGGGCATCATTCTAATAGCCATGGTCAGCTTGGATGTGGATGGGGATGGGGATGAACAATGATGGAAAGAAAAGACATGTATAACCTACGGATCATCTGTGGGCAGCGGCAGTCGAATGGCTTCGTCTGTCATCGTGGGAGGTCTTCCAGTAAGACAACTCAGCCATCGGTCAAGACAGTAGACTGACCAAAACACTCTTTTCCCACGCTCGTCCACCCAACCGTGATGAGCACCAAGCATGATGCTGATATGCATGGCAGCAGTAACGTACATGTACGCAGCATCTAGTCGATTGGTCTCCACGAGATAGAAACTCATCAGGGCGAGCGAAGCCACATCACCAATCGTGCGACGTTTGATTTCCAGCGGATTCCCCAGTAGCATGGCAGCTCGTGCATAGTAAGGTTCACTGATAGAAGGGCTAGGCACACCCGAACCCGAGTTTGGCGGCGGTTGCGTCGTTGTGCTTTGGCATCCTACGGCCAATGCAGCGTGGTAAAATGCTAGATGTCGGTAAGCTCCCAAGTCGACATCTGGCAAGGGCGATAGGGGCGCGTGAACGGGAACTGTTTCCAAGTCTCCCCACCAATAGATGCCTCCACTGGCCCAATGGCCGCCTCCATCTTGGATAAAGTGTCGCAATTCGGACAGAATGATGCGGATGGTGTTCTCGGGTGGCAGCCACAACGGGTTCACCGGGTTTACGGCTTGGCTGGGGGAAGGCTGGTCATCGACGGGATAGTTCCCCAAGCTGGAAAGAAACCGGCTCTCGTCCACAGCTGCTGCTGCTGGGCTGTAATGAGGCGAAGTTGGCAAAGCAGCGCCCATTAACTCCTTCAGGTGGTCGAGGAAGGTGAGGCCTGCGCTTTCCCCCATATATCTCCCCATGCCCTCAGCATCTTGTAGTAGACGGCCAGGACTCTGAATTCCGTCGTCGTCAGTAGCTTCTATCTTGACGGCGGAAGTTGACCCTGAGGGCTGGCCATGGCGTGTGTGGTCAGTTGCGATGACGAGCTGGCTAGTGTTGCCAAAGGGTGAGGCTGATTTCAAAGATTCGGGGCTGGCAGCGTGATGCAGAAGCTCCTGCCGCCTCAAGGGGTCTGATACGACATCCTGCAGTGCTTTCTCGTACACCTCAACCCTTTTCCTCAAGTCGTCCAACTCCGTCCTGGGAACATAAACCTTTTCGACAATGGTTGGGTAGACGCAGTCGCGAGCGGTCGTGGCGCATTGGCTACAGGGGTGCTCGCCGGAACATTTTATTCGGCGCACATTGCAGCTGTTGCATCTAGAGACATTGCAAGAAAAGACAGTGATTAGTAGATGGCACACATGATGAAGTGATTCTGCTTCCGAGCTATGCCAGAGCTTTCCTTATGATCTTATCTGACCCTAGGTACTCGTGCCAAGAATGCGGCGCCCGGCAGGAGACACATGAGTACCGGAGCCCCGTGACATGGGATAGCGGTGAAAAGCAGTGATGTTATTAAGCTCGAACTTACGCAGCTGCCACACGTTTGCGATGTTCTGGTGGTACCTTGTGGCGTCGAGGGTTGACGGGAAGTCTTCGAGACGGTCGACGATGGCCATGGTCAAGCTGCATCTTCCTCCGATTTAGCGACTTGTCGGGGCGCGACGAGTCACAACGCGGAGTGTGGGGCACCCTGACTTTTTGAGGAGAACTAAAACATGAAACGTGAGAAACAATACCAAGAGTGACCACGCTCTCCTAAATTTCTCATTCATTTCCCGAGTTTGTTGCAGTAGAGTGAGACTCAAGTGTAAGCACTGAGACCACCTTAGCCTCCGAACCGCGCTAGAAACGCACAATAGGGCACCTGAATTTAAAGGCGAGAGTCTGGAGTCTTGACTCTTGAGTCCTTGACTCTTGACTCTTGACACTAGCAAGTCTAGACCGGACCTTTCAAGCAGGAGAGTCCGTGCGTTGCGGATTGAAAATAGGTATGTAATAACGGAGGAACATGAAATGTGTAGAAGAAATTAGAAATGTGTCTCGTACCTAGGTAGTTCACTGTAATTCGCGATGGATAGCCTACAAATTCCACGACGGAAGGCAATGTACACTCACTCCGTGATTGGACACCTCCAGTGTCTCGTGGAGTTGAACTTTGAAGTGACGAAGCGCGCACCTCTAGGAAGGTAGGTACCGTCGCACGTCGGCAGTCGTAAGTCTCACGCGTGCTAGGGCTGAAGATGGCTCAAAATAGACCCAAAGAAGAGAGGTGTGATGAGGAGTCAGGACTCAGGACAGCTCGTACTTAGGTACTTCGTACGTTGTCCAGTCCAGTGGCTCTCAATCAGTCTTCACTCTTCACTGCTTCAAAGTTCAGAGATGCGACGGGTCACGGGAGAGAGTCGGGATGCGGGGCCGCGTCCGGCACACCGCAACGCGGCACAAGCGGAGACTTTCCCACCCATCGCCCGCTCCGGCTTATTAAAGAATCCAGGAGTCAGGACCCAGGCTTCCTCAATGCGACGCAACGTGAGCCAATCGCAGAGACCGTTTCAAGTCTTGATCTTGTTCCTATGATATGCCTATGTACATACGAGATTACCTTGTTCTATTCTTATATTTCCCTACCGCAGGCACTCACTTCTTGCCCATCTTTTCCAAATAAGCATCTACATCAATCTCTCGTAATGTCTCCGCCTTGTCCTTGACCTGCTGCTCCATATCCAGCTGGTAGTCCTTCATCTTCTGCAGCAACTCGGGCATGAAGGCGCCCAGGAATCGAATGGCCAGCAAGGCAGCGTTGGTCGAGTTGTTGATCGCCACCGTGGCAGTGGGCACACCTCGCTAGACAAGAGTTGATCAGCCGTCGTTGATGCATGTTGCGGATCATGCTTTTCAAACCCATCCAAAAAAAAAAAATAAAGAAAAAAGAAAAAGGAAAACAACGAAGAAAGAAACACGGAAGATACGTACAGGCATTTGGACAATGCTTAGTAGCGAGTCATAGCCGTCCAAGTGTGTTGCTTTGACCGGCACACCAATCACAGGTAATGGAGTGTATGCTGCCAACATGCCGGGCAGGTGAGCAGCGCCTCCAGCGGCCGCAATGATGACCTTGAGGCCGCGATCTGCTGCTTCTCTAGCCCTTTGCGCCATCTTATCGGGCGTTCTGTGCGCAGAGGTGATGTCCACTTCCCACGGGACACCGAACTGGTTGAAAACGTCGATGCCGGCCTTGAGGACGGGAAGGTCGGAGTCGGACCCCATCGTGACCAGCACCAAGGGGGTGCCTTGCGGTCGTTTCGTCTTGGTCACGACCGCGGCAGCGGGAGAGGCAGCAGCAGCGGCAGCTTGCGGACGCAAAGACGCGCTCGAGCTATGGAGACGCTTTTGTCGGATGCTGTCCGTCATTTCCAGCAGTGGCGTCGCAAACGTTTCCAGCTCGGCTATAGATCCAAATCCCGTGACCGTGATGTGACCAATCTTGCGACTAGGCTTGGATTCTTTGCCGTAGAGGTGGACATAGGCTGCCGTCTTGTTTCCGTACATGGACTTGGCCTTCTCCACAAGGGCCAGGTGAGAATCCGGGCTGGCACCCCCCAGAATGTTGATCATGATGCTGGACGAGACATGGGGTTCTAGGACCTCCGGCAGAGGTTCGTCCAGGATGGCGGCGAGTTGTGCTTTGAACTGGGACCTTGGCGTGTCGTTAGCAGCTATGGATAGGGGTGATAGAACAGAAGAAAAAAAGAAGAAAAAAGAAAAAGGGAGGGGGAGCTACGGAATTGTACTCCAAGATGCCGAACCTGTCAAACGTACATGTATGGTATTGATTCAATGGACGCATGACCACTGTTATGCGGCCGCGGTGCACACTCATTGAATATAATATCCCCGTCTCTCGTCAAGAACATCTCAACGGCAAAGACACCCCTTCCCCAGAGGTGTTCTACCACAGACGTAGCCACCTTTTGCGCCTTCTCGCACACTTCCGCAGAGACACCTCGGGGCGGCATGAACACCTTGGAGCAGATATTATCCTCATGCACCGTCTCCACTACCGGGTACGGAATCACACGCTTTACCTGTCCGGCGTCGTCTTCCGTTCGCACAACCATCACCGCCAGCTCGAGCGCAAAGGGCACCCACTTCTCCGCATAGCACGACAAGTGGCCGAATTCCCTATGCGCGTGCTCCAGATCCGCCTGACTCGAGATCTTGAAGTTGCCGCGCCCGTCATACGAGTCCGTCCGGGCCTTGAGCATCCAGGGATAACCGAATTTGGCCGACGCGGTCTCCATGGACTTGCGCATGGCATCGCCCGACTCGATGGCCATTTGCGCAGCCACGGGAACACCCCGTCTGCTCAGGTACTCCTTTTGCTCATATTTGTTTTGCACCAGTCGGAGAGTCTTCCACGAGGGGTGAACGGCGACCTTTCTCCGCGACGTGGTGCCATCTGCGTGGCGGACTGGCACGCCGTGTGTGTCAATCTCCTCGAGCACCTTGGTGTCGATGTGCTCAATCTCCACGGTCAGGACGTCGCAGTGCGAGGCAAGCTCTCTTATCTTGGCGGCGTCCTTGAACGAGCCGGTGACATGGTCTTTGCTGCTGTTGACCTGCTTGGCTGGGCAATTTTCTGTGTCTAGGATGACGATTTGAGCGTTGAGAGGCGCGCCGGCCTCACAGAGCATGCGGCCCAGCTGCCCGCCTCCAAGGAGGCCAACGACCGGTGTCTTGGAGCTCATTCTCGGGCGGCGATTCTCGTCGTTTTCGTTTTCGTCGTTGTTCTTGTTCGTCGTCGATCGTCTTCGCTGTCGTGGATATCGTTGTTGGCTATAGATATGTCCAGCGGAACTGAGGATCTCTTGTCTTCTAGGTTTTTTCTGCCCAGGATGGTACAATAAAAAAGTTTCAGGCTGTCAGCGCTCAGTACAAAGGAACCCGTCGATGAAAGACCCCTGCGGTACCCCACTTTTTAAAAATGCTGGAGGAGTGCTTGGCTTGCCGCTTTACATACATGGGCGGACGATCTTTGCTGAACCGAGATCGTTGTGCGCGTTTAGCACTTAGTAAGTTAGGTACATATAAAGTGTTGAAAGAAAGCCGCGAGGGTTGCGCATACGCGTTGTGTGAACTGACATGAACAATCTGTTGTAATTCATAGAAGCTAGCTAAAAGAGAGAGAAAGGAAAGAGTGGACAGCCATACCTCGTGGTGTTATACCACGAAGTGTGTTGGCTTCGTACATGATCATGAAAAGAGGCAAAAAAAAAAAGAAGAAAAAAAAACCGTGTAAGCGGCAGGTCAAAATACCTCAATACGAAATGCTATCTTCTTTGGGCATGGTTTTGAGGTGTAATGGGCGATGCGGCAAGCCGCAAAACAGATTGAGATTTTCGAGTTGATACTTTGGCGGGATTGGGGATTTGATGGAGCGCTAATGTTGGACGTGCGCTACCTAGTCGTGGCCACGTACAGGTGTCACTTGTCAGTGAGTCACATCAGTGACTCAGTGACTCAGTACCTACTGTAGCCACGTATGCGCTAGTGGCGTTGGGGGCAGCGATTTCAACATAAAGGCTTCCTGAATGTCGAAATTCAACACAAGTTTACTTTGGACTCGTATTCCCCAGAGTTTTATGGAACAAAGCGCTTGTGAAGCGAGCTTGGCAAAATGGGTCATCGCGCAACCACCAGAGAAAGACAAAAACGCCAAGAAAAAGCAAGAATTACAAAGATTCAGTACTTTTTGCCAACGTCATTCCAAGTTTCACGAAGGCTTTCATCGTAAGATATATGTATGTTAGTTGTTCTTGATTACTTTGCTGAGTAAGAAATACATGATGAGATGAACAGTGAGCTATGTAGGTATGTACATAGGTTGGCCCACCACTGTTTCATGGGAAGAGCATGCCCGTCCTTACAGCTCAACATCACCTCCACTTCGAGCATGCAACGCCTTGAACTCCTTGAGCCAGTGCTTCACAATTTCAACCTCCTTGCGCTGAATATCCACAATCTGCTGCGGCGGTAGGCCCGGCTCCTCATCATCCTCGCTCAGTCCATATTCATCCCAGTGGTGCACACCCCAATCGATCAACTCAAACGGCTCCGAGGGTGTCGATTGCCTATCAGGCAGGCCTATGGCATGCGTCCCACCGGCTCGCCAGGGGTCCTGCTTGCCGTCAATGAAGGCCACACGTGGGTAGCTCAAGTTGAAGCCGCCGTGCTTGTTAATAATGTTGACGTCGGGAAGGGTGGTGATGTTAAAGGACAATTTGCAGCCATACGAGCTGTATTCAAGGCCGAGGGCTCGTGAGATCATTGGGAGGCGGTCTTTGGGCGTGGAGGCCCCGTTGACAAAGTAACCCCATCTAAAGTCAAATAGGTTAGCGACAGGAAAGCGTGTAAGAATGGTGACAAGTTACAATAGACAGGAAATTAAGAGTCCATGTTGACCAAGTAATAATACGGCGAAGTACGGTGAATGGGGCATCGTGTTGACTTACTCGGTACAAGTCTGGTAGAGCCAGCTTCGGCTCCAATTGTGACGCGGGTCATCTGTGGCCAAACGCGCCGACAGGCACTCGCGACTGGCTTTCTGGCATCCATTTTCTTTCACCTGCTGCTTGACCGTGTTTTTGACGAAGCCGATGAGATTGAGCATCCGGGATGTCAGCGGCTCCGCGGCATACCCAGCGTCTTGCACAGCAGTGCGCACCCGCTGTCGCAGATGTGCCGTGCTAGCAAAGAGCGCGGTATCGGAAGAGACAACGGCGCAAAAGGTTCCAAAGCCTGTGTCGTCCTTTGCGGGGATCCAATTCGTTTCCTGCAGCGAGCCCTGGGCCTGCAGGAGAAGAGAGGCGAACTCATCGTTCCATAGGTCGCGCAGCCCGAAGAGAGACTTGATTTCATCCTCACGCTTCTTATCTCCGCTAAGCAGCTGCTTGTCAATGACGTCTGTGAGCCTTTGAATGGTGGGTGAGCAGTCTCCAGGAGAAAAGTATCGGGTCGCTTCGAGGTATTGCCAGAAGTCGTTAATGACTGCTGTGACCCCGGACGATGAGATAGCTCCCCAGAACACGTCGGGATAGAGCTTGCGGGCGAAAGCGACAAGGCCTCCAGCGTAAGATCCACCGTAAAGAATGTGAGGAGTGCCAGGAGCCGTGAGGTTGTGCTGCTCCAGTCCCGGAACCTTGAGGTTCTTGGAAAAGTACGCCGTGTCGGCAAGGGCCTGGTCGGTGGTGAGGAATCGGTAGCTCTCTATGTCCGTTTCGTTTGTCGGCCAGCTTTGGCCGTAGTAGCGGTGTTCCAAAACAATGCCAACACCGCCTGTAGCCTTTGCGAGAATCGAGGCTATGCCATGCTCCAGGTACGACAGGCGGCCCTCAATGTCGAACTCTCCCGAGTGTAGGATGATGACGGGGCCACCCTCCTGATAATGGGAGGCGTCGACCATGTAGCGCAGGTCGAAGTATCCATCCGAGTGAGGCTCATACTTGGTCTCGTTGTGGAAGTGGTCGATGGGCACCGACATGTTATATGTCTTGATCGTGGTATTCAGACTGATTGTAGACCCTGATGCGGTCCCCGGACGTGGGTTCGACGCAGCCAGCCATGGTCCTGCGGGCGTCAGAGCAGCGACTTGGGTCGCAGCCAGAGCCACGATGGCGATGGCGTTGCGTACGGCCATCATTTTCGTCGTGGAGCAAGAACTCTGAATTCAGCGTCGCGTTTTGCTGGTGTTTCGCCGGATGCCTGTGTCGCGACTCGCCTGTGTCTGCCGTGACCTGTCTCACGAGAAGAGAGCAATTTGGTTATGAGAGAAGGTTGTCCCAAGTTACGGATGACGGATGGCGGATGGCGGATACGGCGGATACGACGGATCTAAAAGGCATGAAGGACGAGCGAATGGATGAGCAGTGACATTTTGCCGTCGCACGATGCATACATCGTGGCGTCTGGTCTCAATCCTCATGCATTCACAAGCCGTCGAGCACTGCAGTCTGCAACGGCACGGCAGGCAGCATTGTTGAAACTTGACAGCTGCTTGGGAGTCGGGGATCCACTCTGAGCATCCCAATTCCCGCGAGGGAAGAGACCAGACGACTTCGACATGACGTGCTTGGTCGACTACCTAGGTCCTAACCTAGGTACCTGGTGTAGTCGAGTTGTCCTGGATTAGCCTTGGATGATGACATCGAGGTCATCCATCACGTAACTGACCCAACGACATCAGCTATGCTCTCGAGTCTTCGCCCAGGCCGGTATCAGTTGAATCGCTCGATGCCATTGCCCTTTGAATTTGTCAGATTCGGAATGCGAAGACCTGAGTAATTAGTAAAGCCCATGGCAAACGTTGATTTTTACCCCGTAATGCCAGACTGCTCCAACTAGGTACCTAATGTACCTATTGCCAGACCTTGACTTGAGCCGAGTACCTCTCCGTATGTACATACATAAACTTCCGTCTCGACTCAAGACTCCAAGACTCAAGTTCCAGGATTCAGTCACCAGTGTGGAGCAGCATCCATGGTGCATCCACGGGTTCCGGCGATCCAGATTCCGTGCTCCGCATATCCGTAGAAGAGGTAGGTAGGTACCTAACCTACCTAGGTACCTAAAATGTATGTACATACATACATAGGTACCTGTACATACCTCTGTTCAGCTTCACTTGTTTTTCTACTCCCGAGTCAATTGCAACCGGATTCTGCGGGCGACGTGATTTAGATTGTGAAAAAGCACCGGGATGTACGGAGTATTGACACTTTTATTAACACGTACACCATCCCCATTGGGCATCACGCGGAAGGCAAAATGAAGCTTTGAAATTTGAGGCTGATGATGGAGGAGACATTGGTTGGATACATATGTACCTGTTTGCGCCGTTAACCCCATCACTTTTTGGACCTTATTGCTGGTCTTCACCATCCTGTTCATGCAGCCAGGCTCGGTGTTTCTCCTCTATTCTTACTACGGTCTACCTACCAGTCCTACCTGTCATGAGAGTCTTCTCTCATCCAGAGCCAAGAAAAGAGAGAGAGTAGAGAGAGGGCTAGTTCAGCTGAGTTATACAGTCAGCTCAGCTCGTTCATTTCTTTTGGCACCTTTTGTGGATGTCGCCGTCGTCCGTGCGACGCTTCTACCCTTCTCGTGTGTTCTTTACATGGCGTTGATGTACACATCCGTAGGGTCTGAGTGTCACGAAATGGCTGTGAACGGGAGTTCGAACAGGCACTCAAATATATCTATCTCTGTCGAGCTATGAAGGGGAAAAGAAGGAAGAGATGAGTGTGTGTGGCAGGAGGGCGGTCTATATAGGTACATATGTGGAGGATCCATAATAGTGTGGATCCGTAACACTGAGACAAGAAGTCTGTAGCACTCGTTGAGCTTTTGACAAAGCAAGGATGGAGGGCAGCGAGCCCCAATCATCTTTCAGACATTATGTCATCATCATCATCAATAGACCTGCTTGATCAAAGCAACTTCGGGATGTCATCTTTTGGGTCAAGGAGGCTCAGGGATGTCGAGAAATTAGCGTTTAGAACGTCACACATCGTACTACTCGTCCGCTATCTGCCCAAGTCCATCGGGCTTGGCGCGCGATCAAGGCAAGCTTTTGTCTTGAAGAAAAAATGGCGCGTTGAGAATAGACCTGTATTGTATACTTTCTGGCGATATTTGAAAGTGATACAGGGACAAAGGTACACTCCTATCACTCGTTTCCCCTGGCATTCTTGCGCATTCTTAATCCTTAACACTGGCCTCCCTTCCAGCTCTCAACAGCCATAGCATCGATATGATGGGCGATGTGAGTAAGCCAAGCAATCCTCCTAGAGTTGTCTTATAGATCTGCGGTACCCATATTCGGCGATACTTGAAGTCGGTTTCTTCACGATCGCCTGACAAAATTAGTGGGACGAGAGAGATGGGCCAGAATGCCAGAAACACCATCGAAGCGAACGCAAGCGCTCTTATGAGATGTCGAGCAATCCACTTTACTGAGTTCATGCGAACAGGCTCGACAGCTTCTCCTGTTTCTGGAGATAAGAACATGAGCCAACAAACCTCTTCGGTCATCGGTTCGTCGTCGCCCAAGGCGATGGGCTGCGCTATACCATGGCGGAGGTCATTTCGCACAAGATGGAATTTTAGGAACCAAGTAATGACGCAGTGAACGACAATAGTCACGGCTGCATCACCCGCAAGAGATTTGGGTAACCTAAACAAGCACACAGTCGGTCCATCGTTGGCTACCACGTACATGACTGCACGATGATTAGCTCGAGCTTTCTGGAGCGAAAAGCAATCGAAAGTTCACGCCTGTGTCCATAGTGGCTGTGTGATCCACATGTCGTCAAAAACGAGAAATAAAGGGAAAGGGGAACTCTCATGCAGTCTCACCATACGATATAGCCATGTTCACGGCAGCCGATACAACCATGCCCGGGATAGCGTCGCGGCACAAAAGGTAGAGGAAGTGCCCAAAATTGAATTCCGCACTCGGCTTGACCATATTCTTTTCCCGCTCCTCGGCTGTGGACTCGACATCTTCGTGCGACGACTGCTTTCTGGTAAAGAAGCGCATACTTCGAATGGTATCTTTGACAGAGATTTGCTGATGCCGTCACCCAGACGCGTCGTTGGTGCCTAGGAAAGCACTTGTTCTGTCGAAGCAGGCTTCAATACCAGCGCCGTGAGGCGAGTATCCTAATTGATGGGGCGTTTACCCAACGTCCGTTGTTGGCGGCCACACGATGTTTATTTTCCTCTGGGCCGAGCAGACAGGACGGAAGAAAGAAGTGTTTTTGTGGGTGAAAGTATTCAGAACAAGACCGAGCGATAACAGAAAGGCAGATGGCTTCCGCGCGGATATCGATAAATCAAAGAGTGTTGAGGCTATATGCAGCCCTAGAAGCATCCAATCGCCCGGAGGATGTGAATTCTTGCACAGTCGAGTCGTTTATGTTGGTTTTCCTACTGTGCGACCAGCTCGCACCTGCCTCGACTGTTTCATCCACTCGCACCTTCCAAGATCGTCAGTAATTCCAAGTGGCCAAGAGGCACAGGCTGCTGCGACGATGTATCAGGAGCTTCGTTCCGTCTGGATCCATCCGTCCATGTTTGCCATAGTGAACCATTGCCACTTCCTGCGCCTGCCGCTCACGATTTACCACATCACCAAAGCGGATTCGGTACCAGGACCCGTGAATCTGCTTCACCAAGCGCGGTGTCCGAAATCGTTCATCGATTGAGAACCGCAGGATCAATGGGCACCCCGGGCTTTTACTTTGTCGTTGCATTCCTGCCCTCTACTGGGCTGATAGATGGCTGATTAATTTTGTTGAGCGGCCGCCAGAAGAATCAAGAGGTGGAAGCGTGCATATTCGAAGCGCTGTTGGAAGTCGTCAGTTGCTGTTTGCTTTGACCACACGGTCGATCGGAGTGCGCGCGCCGTGAAACTTGTTGCTACTCCGTACCTACTTGGAGGTAGGTAAGCTGGCGATGAAGTTGTTCTGAGCATATGGGCATTGGACAGCGCCCCCCTTGGTCCGGAGTCCAAGCCGACGCGGCACGCTCCATGTCACTTGACGCCTCCTCTGACAGCCAACTCGACGTCATGTCGCATGGATCGAAAAGGCGCATCCGGAGCAAAGAAATGACGTTCTCCGATTTGACCTTGAAGGAATGTAGGAGGGCTGTCCGATCACAAAGCATGAATAGTAGTATAGTACACATGCGGCCGACCGACAATCGAGGCATACATGCCCTCGATCGCGTGACCAAGAATTGAGACATAACTTCGTTATAGAAGCGTCTTTGGCGGTACATACCTAGGTACCTGCTCCGTACATAGGTATGTTGCCCCAGTCGCAAGGTAATGGAAGCTTAATTTTTAAGCAAAGATCATATCAGTATTCCACTGACTTGAAAAAGAGAAGGGCAAGCAAGTACTGTAATCCGTACGGTACAAAAGGTACATACTCTGTACTCCGTAGACTTCCAAAGTTCCAAAGTTCCAAGCAACGGAGAACGGACTCACGAGTCGCGGAGTACAGTCACGTGCGGTGGCCCGTGGGCAGTCTCCAAATTCCAATGTCCAGAAGTTAGAAGTTTTATTAGAACACCACAGGCACAGAGTACAACTTCTACGGAGTAAGTTCTGACCTTCGGCCGCACCGTGCACGATGCCCCTGGATTTATACAAACGGGATTAATAACGGACTTCGCCGCGCGCGACCGAGCGAGCGGCTTATGTACCTAGGTACCTATTAGGTTATACATATGTACTCCGTACTGTACATATGTATTACGGAGTACATGGGCAGATACATAGGTACCTTAGGGGAGACAGGGTCGGTATGTATGTAGGTACAGTGGCCCCGCACAAATAACACAAAACTTCCTCCACTTTTCGACGCGACGCGTCAATTTACCTTCATTCACAAACCAACCCATCATCGTTGAGCAGCCATGGA
>SRQH01000456.1:0-23239 GCA_018360345.1 Claviceps sp. LM84 group G4 | reverse complement strand
GAGGTGGAGGAAAGAGAGAAAAAAAAGATGAGAGAGGATGTCAAACAATTGTAAGGGACTGGCCTAGGGGAACGGTTGTCGTCTAGCGTCGATATGGTATTGTTTGACATGAGGAGAGAAGAAGAAGAAGAATGCCCCTCCCACTGGTTATGCGTTTCTCACAGTACAGACGCTAGCAGGGTAGCAGAAACACACTATACCACTCTTGGTAATCAGGGTGGGTGATTAAGCAGTTATCAGGGTGGTCATTAAGGTCTCCCCAGCTGTATGCGCATATCACGTGAGTGGCGATATGGCAACCACATACGGCAGAATGGATGGAAATTCTGGCCAATCTTCGCACTGCCATCTCCTTCCCACTGTAAAGCTAGAAACTCCCTTCCTTTCTCGACAAAACTTCTCGACGAAACTTTCGACGCCGGCAAATGGATAGCCGCGACTCATCAAGCATTGCGGTGCGCCGCGATGCATCTACACGCACCCAGAGGCCAGACTCGGGGCCGGATCGAATGGCAGCTCTTAAAGCTCGCGTGGCTGCGGCTACAGGCGCAAGTAAGGGCAAAGGACTTCCCAGCCCTGCGTTCGCGGAATCGAGTTCGAAGAACATCACTTTGAAAAATGGATGGGAATCCTCTGAACGTGCTCAGCTGCTAGCTCACCAAGAAACAATCCGGACGTTGCACACCTCGATAGCACCCAGTTCTCGAGGTCTCGAATGCACACGAGAGAGCTTTGAGTCGCGCAATCCTTATACCGAAGAAAAGGGGCTCGTCCTTAGTGTTGGAAGCAGACATCGAGATTCCAGACCTTTGGTTTTCCATCAAAAGGGCAAATATATTCAACAGGCGAATGCTATCCGCCGACAAGCTGCACTCGAGGCTATGAAGAAGCGAATAGCGATGCAAACCAGAAAGGCGGGCATAAATGAAGATCTAGATGTCGAGAAGAATTTCGTGATTGACTCACCGCCCAACATTGAATGGTGGGATGAGGGATTGGTGCACGGTACAGATTACGGAGGGGTCGAAACTGCAAATGAACTGAAGCTTGCTGGTCCTGAAAGTATTATCACCGAGTACATTCAGCATCCTGTTGCACTAGCGCCTCCGCAAGACCGGCATATACCTGAAGCAAAGCCAATGTTCTTGACATCCAAAGAACAGGCAAAAATAAGACGTCAACGCCGCATGGCAGACTTGAAGGAGATGCAAGCTAAGATTCGATTGGGATTGGTCCCGGCACCTCCTCCAAAGGTCAAGAAAGGAAATTTGATGCGAGTCTTGGGCGATGGCAAGTTCTTCTGTATTCCTCGCAGTTATGATGGCCTTTTTTTTAACCTTTTTTTTTTTAGTTGCCGTGAAGGACCCCACAGCTGTGGAGGCCAGAGTCAACCGCGAAATTGCACAAAGACATCAGAATCACGTTCAGAATAACGAGGCACGAAAGCTATCCAAAGACCAGAAGGCCGAAAAATTGGCCAAGAATCAGCAGAAAGACGCGGGAAAGGGTATACGTATCCTCGTTCTCAAAATTTCAAGTTTAGCAAATGGGCAGCATCGTTACAAGGTCGGGGTCAATGCTGCTCAAATGGCTTTATCAGGCACATGCATAATGCACCCGAAGTTTAATCTAGTGATTGTCGAAGGTGGCTCCTGGAGCATTACCAAGTATAAGAAACTAATGCTCAACCGCATTGACTGGACTGAAAATTCCCTCCCTCGAAATCGAGAGAACGGGAGTGAATCGGATAAGGAGTGGCTTAAGGCAGAGAATTCAGATGGAGTACTCAAAGACATGTCACTAAATCGATGCACTTTGGTGTTTGAAGGCGAACAAAAGGCAAGGGCGTTTCGAAAGTGGAGCACTAAGGTGTGCGAGACTGATGCCGAAGCCAGAGATACACTTGCTCGAGTGAGAATGGACAACTTCTGGTCTCTTGCGAAAGGCTTCACATAGTCTGAGTCTGATGCATACATAACCCTTTTCCGATCGTTGTAATAGTACGTTAGCCGGAGTTCTCAGTCGGGACAAGGTGATTGTATTCAAATATGTACATACGAGTACTTACTTCCTTCGCCCCGAAGCGCAGCGTAGGGCCGCCTCGCTTCGCTTCGGGTTGGAGAGAGTCGGGAAGGAAAAGTGAGGTTTGCGAAGTGGAAGTTTTGCGCCCTCCGGGGGCCGTTCCGGGGGATGCCTGCGGCGGGCAACGTACGGAACGATCAAAGCAGAACAGTTGGATTCAGTTTGTCCCACAACTGGGGAACCTGTGTTCTCATCTTGCACAGCACTATTGGGTTGGGTTGATTGGGTTGATTACTCCCTTCAACGTCAATGCCGGCCAGGGACCGCGGGATTGGGGGGCGGTGATCTCAAGGCTCAGATCAGAGTACTCCGTATGAGGCAGTCGCCGCAGAGTGCGGACTTTATATACAAGTTAGTGCACAACAGAATTGCGTACCCTAAATTAGGTAAATCCTTGGCCACTTGTCGTGGCACTTCCCCGCTTGGTACTTCCCCGCTTGGTGACCGCTCATTCGGCTTCATCACGCTATATAGCTGCAAAACGCTACTATTCTCGTCGTTCGGCATGAAAGCAATTGCAGCAGCTGTAGCAGATTTCGCTACTCAAGCTCAGAGCCGCGAGAAGCTTAATAAAGAATGTGGAACCAAAAGGGGTAAACACAAGAATTTGGTGACCGGCTGGAGGGCAAAATTGGAAAAAGCGGTGGCAAATTTGGAAATCATTCGAATTATTGAGGAATATGCCATGCTAGTGCTGGCAGCCGCATCACGTGACGGCCTGGCCTGCACCCTATCCACAGTTTGGGAAACTTAGCTCTTCAGTCAATAAGAAAGTTCCGTTTTGCCCCCCCATTGTTCAACACGAATAGACATTCTTTGGTTAACAGATAGCTATACCCTTTCGGTAATGTCACACAATTATAAGCTACAGGCCTAGGCTCAGTTATCACGAAAAAAAAAGTTGCTCGACTGTGGCTTTAACTTACCTCAATTAGCTTTTGTGTAAGCTCGAAGCAATCTATCGTGACAGCATCTGAAGACACGTGACCGAATTCCCTCCACAGCCCACCAAAGCCGATCTCATCCAAAAGGTCCAAAAATGAACGCAGAGAGCCTAAGTCTTCGCAGTACCTCTGTTCAGACGATATTGTACGCAGTAGGGCATGTGCAGCTTCTAATGCTCTTGTGTCTTGACTGTGTAGCAAAACATCATCGATAATCGATGGCAAGGCGCCACAACTGCATTCCTCGTGGTGTTAGTAGCGAAGAGCTTATCATCGTGGCAAGACACTTACAGGCTTGTAAAAACACTTGATCGTGCTTGAGCCAAGACAATGAGCCAGTGGAGGCTACGTGCTTGGCCGGCATCGTCAAGATAGTGGAAACCAACAAGCTCAATCACCGAAAGGATAAAAAGGTCTTTGTCTGGCGTTTTCTCGATGCCCTGAACACTCCTGAGGCCAGAATAATCAGGAAAGCCTCTGGGTTTGAGGTCATGCCACCATACGCTGTCAATCAGATCATCCTCAGTCATTCCAAAGGCCAACAAAAGAGCCAGGTAGGGAGATCGGCAGACAGTGTGTTCTGGGCTCTTGCTTAAAGACATTGCGGAGCGGAATATCATCCCCAGGGTCAGTAGAGCCTGTTTTACACTGGACCTGGTGGCTATGTCTGTGAGACCTCGCACAAGGCTTGCGCACACGGCAAAGTGGAACGTATCGTGCTCGTAATGAATGCCATATGCGTTGTCCAATGGCAACACAGCCTCTTCTAGCTGCGTTCGACTCTGTAGGAGCAAGATGACCATTCTGTCGCCCTTGACATTGCCGATTGAGCCAATATGTTTCAACACGGCGTCGAGAAACTGCGCTGTGAACTCAAAGAGACTTGCGGGCACAAGGCGCAATAGATATATAGCTAACCAAAAAAGCTGAAACCCATATCTCGACGCAGATGGCAATTTCGGCATTAAGTTAGTCAGGGATGTGATAATAGAAAGAAGCATTTCGCTATTCCCATCCTCGCCACATTGGCGAACACTATTTCGAAGAGCGACCAAGACTTGATACAACAGATCATCGTCGACCTCTTCCTTGGCTAAATACCCCAAAATCGTAAAAGCTCTCGGCTGGATTGCTGGATTGTTTTGAAAGGCAGTGCTCGCGACGAGACTCATCCATCGAGCACGCCAGGCATTTGCAACATCCACAGACGGAGCTGCAATTGAACAAACCTCATAAAGTATCTCTATCAACTTCTCTGTTGTCATCAAGGCGAGATTCGATTCTTGAATAGTGGATGCAGACACATCTTTACTGGCAGAAGATAGCGGTGATGCAAAAATTTCGCCTCTTAGATTGGCGCAGATGTCCATGATTGACCGGAGGCGTAGTGCTCTCAAGTCGTCTAGACTGAAGGAGGCGCATATGGCGTGTACTGAGTTAATGAGGAGTTTGTAAACAAGGGATCCGACTTCACCCCCTTTCCAGTTGACAAGCATGGTTATAATATGGAAGACTTCCGGCAAAAACATTTGAGCTTGAACTCGATTATCGAAGGACAATGCCAGGCAAAACCGTAGCAAAACTTGTACTTCCTCCCATACCATATTGTCTGGCAGTTGCCTGGTAGGGCGCAACGACGATCTATTGAGAGCTTTGCGAAGGCGGCAAATAATTCTTGCTCGCAACGTGATAGTTCCAAGTCCGGTCATGACCGATGACAGAACTTCCAGCGTATCTGGCTGAGTGCTATAGCCTAGAGCAATCTTGATCAGTTCATCAACAAATATGTCGAGTAAGGGCTCATCCTGAGAGATAGAGGGCCAAATATATTGTTCAAGGACAAAGGTAAGGCTTGGATCTAGAACAGCCACCTCTATCAACTTTCTCAAAAAAGATGCGACCTTTTCTCTGCCCTTTTCTCCATCAATATCTGCTACCAGCAAGGTTGAGCGTAAACCGGAGAGCCAAGGAGCCACATATTCCAAGCTGAGAGGTTTTTGTTCTTCCGGAATGCTTTCCCAGCTGACAAAAAATTCAGCTAGAAAGTCCGATGTAATTTGAGGCTCGGTCAGGGCAAGTTCTCGGCTGATGCTGACGATGAATCGAGTTGGATCAAGTGGTATTGCCAAGTCTGCAGGACCCTTGTGAGTCAGCCCTGTGCGCTTATGTGGTATAATAACAATTTTCTTTTGACTGACCTTCATTACAAACGAGTCTTTTGACAGAACTGAAGTCAAATGATCGACAGAGTGCGCCAAGTAGATTATATGAAGCCAATCTCAGCACATGATAAGGGCTAGACAGATTGGTGAGAGCCAAGTTGAGCATGGTGCCTGGAACGTCCTGGGGTCGTATAAGCCTTTCCGCTGGCCTATGAAACCGATTATCCTTGCCTAATTTCGCCTTCGCGCCTCGAATGGTTTGAAGGATTTCTGCGCGCTGTGGGCTGCTGAAGAACATGATAGTTCTACCACCATCGGCGCGCAACCCAAAACTGGTTTCATTGCCCGCTTGAAATGCTGCGATCGTCGTTGCCTCATCTACGTCACTTAGACGAAATATATCGTTGATGATGCTGCTTATGCGAAAGCCTGAGAGCACTTCTTGCTTCTTGACTGTTGTTATTTGAACGAATTGATTGCCGATTTTGATTACCACGTCGACTTCTCCTTTAGATTTTGACAGTCTCGTAATTGATTCAAACATGAAGCGGGTCTCTGTAACCACACTTATGGTTTCCTGTGGAAGGTGAAGCTGGTTTAGATAAAAAGGAATTTGGAGGTCCGATAGGCTGCCAAAAAGGTGATACTCAACGTTTTTAGGGTGGAAGACACTAGAGTCATCGCGAGTAGAATTACGAAGAAGCCTCCGAAAACATCGTCTAAATGGTCACTAGACGAATGTATTTCAAAATTCGACTGAAGTGACTTACTTAAATGCGCTATTCATGTTATAGATGTATATCCGTGATAAATTTCGAGCCAGCTCGGAGGGGGTTAAAACTTCAAGCTTCGAGAAGAAGTCATCTGCTGGCTCAATACGTCCATTGTAGCAAGTCGCGTCAATCAACAGGCCAAAGGGCTGATGCCACAACCGACTTGCAATCTGGGTGACGGGTCTGACTTAGGACTTGCGCTGACTGAAATTTGGAGGACATGGAAGAGGAAACAATACAGGCATAATCGCCAAAGGGTCTCTATCACGCAGCCAAGCTTACCTTCAAGTAGCAATATAAAAGCATCTCGTAGTCTATGGGTTCGTTTTCGATGTTTCTTAGAATAACGCAGACAATCGAAAGACCATCCTAACATCTGCTTAGCGAAATATGATGGTGCATCTTGAGGGACTACCTGCCTTGCTTTCTCCCCCGTCGTAAACCGCGCGTGAGGTCAGGAATGATTCTCCACTTCGAGATGCATTTCGAAGCATGAAATTTTGAAATCTCGAATATAGCAGAGGTGAGTTGAAGCTTATTTGTGGGCGGTTCCAGGAAATTGCAAGCGGTGGAGGTCCGAGATTAGTAATAAGACGTCTAAGAGGCTCTAAACTTGGCGATATTGAGCGAGCCAACTCTCCAGAGAGGCGATGTTCTTTCTTCTCTAGAGAGACAAGCGTTTGCCGCAGGTGATCCCAGTGTTCGTAGAAGAATCGATGCAGCGATACACAGGAGCCTAAATCAATTGTGTCTGACTTTGTAGGAGTCTCGACATCCTGTTGCAGAGGCACCTGGTATCTTCTGTTAGAGGCTACACTTGCAAATTGCGTCTTCACTCTTACGCAGTACTCACAGATATTTCCCTCAAGAATCCTGTAACGACATGAATGTTTTGAACTAGGAAGGGATTAAGTGGGAACATATAGGGTTCCTTGGTTCCGAAAAGGACATTGTTGGCGAGATTTTGGATAATTTTTGCAATAAGCAGCAGCCCGCGCCGCATCTCCTTAGTGGGGGAAGCTGAGACGAGATGATCAGTCTCCGGAGCCACAATTGCAGGGCAAAAGAATCGTAAGAATACAAATGCTCCGACTGCGGTATATTTGGCATTAGGAAAGCGGGGAAGCACAGCTTCTGAAATCTTCATATTACTCGACGTTAGTTTCATAAGATGTACTTGCGGTCATTGCAAGCAAAGCGGCTAGGACATACAATGTTACAGATCCTTCGAAAGGAGCTCGGAACATTCGCGACTGACGCACATATATCTTCCATGAAAACCTTGGCAACAATTTGAAGTTGAGCTGCGTTTTTCTGTAGCTCTTTTGGATCGCCTACCCTGGCTGGATCCAGCTCTAGATCTAAATCTCTAGAAGTCAACATCAGTCTCTCTAAGACTTTCTGCAGTGTCGTTTTCAAGTAGTAAGCCCCTTTCCACTTTGCATATGTGGAGAGTAATTTGGTCGCGACACAAGTTCTACGAAGTATTTGACTCTCATTCTCTAATTGCACGTCAGCAACTTGGTCAAATAGTCGGCGTAGTGGGGTTTACCTGTCTGCTCTATTTCGTGACGAATCAATGCTTCGAAAAGATTGAAAACTAGACCACGCTGTTCAAATACTGTAAGGAGGCAGATAGTAAGTTCGTCAACTTCAGAGGCAGGACAGATTAAGCTTATAGAGACCGGAATTGAGAGATCGGTTGTTAGTAGCTTCGTGTGTATTCTTGTTAGCTTACGTATGTCTTATGAGCGATCGTTGCTGAAACGCACATGAAGCAGCTGTGTATATTTCTCGTTGACAGCCGAGTCTGTCAATGAGTTGAACTCCGTTCCTTTGGTCAGAGTGTTGCAAAGAACTCGGACAAAGGCGGCCCTAATCTCAGCATTCTCATGATAGCCGATGTTTAATGAATGTTTTAAGCCAACGTCAATATTAGCACTGAGAAGGTTAGACAGTATTTTAATGACCAAATCCGCATTAGAGATAGTCTCGTCACGACTTGTACCATTGTACGACAGACCCCTGTCATTGTTTTCCTGCGTCTCATATTTCAAAAGCGATAAGAAACGGTTGAAGTACATATGAAACATTTGCGACTTTAGCTCACTCGTTCCGGCACCTGTTTGGTTATCCATTGGTTGCAGTGGAAGTCGCAAAGTGACATCCGCGAGTGCTGTGAGGCAAGCCTTATCAAGATCTTTTTGAACCCGGTAAAACTCCTCCAGTCGACTACCTGTATTAGAGTGCCGGTCTTGTTCGGGGGCGAAGGGTCGCGATATCCAGTCAAATATGTGTTCCAAGAGCTGATTACGGATACTGACGTCGTCACGTAAGTTCAAGTGGTCTTTCCTTTGTAGAACAGCCTCACATAGGTGACAAATCTTGATCCTCAAGCGCAGTGCCGTGATACTATCTGGTGCACCGTCTACAAACTTAGCGAAGCTAAGCGTAAGCGCTGCTAAGTGTACCGAAGAAACGGAGCCGAAATCGATTGGGCTCTCTAGCTTTTCCACCATTGTCTTCAACAAGGAGGCAGCTTGGTCGGCGAATGTGAGCTCTCTTTCTTGATTCTGGCCCACTGATGCGTGAGCTCCGGCAAGCAGCACCTCGAGCTCTGATTCTAGAGCATGGAAGAGTGCAGGATGAAGTATCGAAGACACCTCAGTCGATAAGACCTCCCTCATCGCCTCACGAACTTTGGAGTTTTGACACCCGAGATGCTGTACGGAAAGTCTAAGAAAACGAGTCAGCAATGGTTCTTCATGTTGCTCCACAAACCGTCTGTCTATCCATTGTAATTCTTCGAATGCATCATCTATCCGGGTGGCATAACCGTGTGTACATATGCCACCTGAGGAGACCAGAAACCCCAAGAGGTTGCGCCATTGGGATAACAACGCGTCATCAAAACTTTCGGCTGTCGCTATGGACACATCCTTCAATAGATGCATCCATCTTTCGAACACAAGTTTCCAGGCATCCAAAATGCCTCTCGTTGGGATACGCATCTGTCTGAGCAGACTCCGTAATCTCTTTTGAAACGCGACAGGACCTGTGGACTCGAACGTATATGATGAGAGCTCCTGGTACACCAGGTTGTTGCGGTGAATGGAGGAGAGGAAATTCGTCGTATCACTGTATACGCCCGCACGAGCACAATCTCCAACTATGAGACCCACGCAAGCGGTTGCAGCCTGGCAAACTGATGCCACAGGGGAACATAAAGACACCAATAACGTCGACTCGAGCTTCAAGAAAGCCTCCTGCGCAGCAGCACTAGCATCTGCAGGGATATTCGATAGAGCCTGGATGAGGTCAACACAGCTATCTGAAGCGGAAGGGTTAAGGTCGCTGACGAACAGGTATGCCGTTGCACAACGTGGATCCGGCACTCAGAAATTCTCGTAGACGTGTAATTGTGACCATGCTGAGATCATCTCTCACGTCTGCGCATAGGGCAAGTAGAACTGATGAACTGCCACATTTTTAAGCGTGAATTCACATGACTCATGTATACTGATCTTGGTGTTCTTACATCTGGTCCCAAAGCCGTTTCCGAGTGTTAGGGATGGGTTCAGGTTGATCGATCATCTCCGAAGCGAGACTTTCGTCGGCGGAAAAATTCCTAGCAACCCTGGTAGCAAGTCTACAAATGTTTGGATTGCGGGAGATGATACAAAAAAGAAACGGCTCTAATAACGAGTCGCTTGAATCTTGGCCCAGCGTTGCGCGGAACAAAGGTGCCGACGATAATTCCAAGTATCGCAGAATCTCTATAACCTTTCGCTCGACCAACGGCGAAAGGTCGGTGTTGAACTTCGAAGTCTTCGTACACTCCGACTACATGGGTTGCGTTAGTATAAGGATGCTATGGAAGCAAGATCGGAAGGCCATACTTCAAATTCAGACTGAATAAAGGACAATACATGGTCATGGAGTTCAGCATATCTTCCTGTTCGCGATTGCCCCGCAAAATACGAACATGCTTGGATGACAGCAATTTTGTAAGTATTTGGTGCGTTTGGAGAAACACAACAGTTAGTCAGCGTTTCCACGCCGCCATTCGGATCCAGATATGCGAGGCTAACGAATGCTGCTGTAATCATATCCTGATCCAAGTTCAGGGTAGGATTGCCAGCAGGCGAAAGACAGAAGACGGAGTCTCTTATTTCATCGTGTATATCCATGGCATAGCTGACCAGGGCGGAATCACTTTCGGCCTCGAAATGTCGAGCAGCACGTAGCAAAGCCACCAAACAGTAAGCAGCTCGTTCATTTCCATTCCGAAGAGCTTTCCTTATGCCATTTAAGAAGGACACCTTCTTGATAAGATTGTTGCTCTTGGCCTCTCGCAAATTACTTGCCACTTCGAATACACCAGGAAGTAGCAAGAGGAGAGTGATCTGCATAGGATATAAGACAGCTTTGAGTCGGCCATTATCCGCCCCCGTATGAGTCATGTCAAACAAGGTGTCGACGCCGCCATCCAATTTTTCATAGTCAGAATGCAGTTGGACAAATTCATGGGGACAGCGATCGATCCAACGAGTGACAAGTAGTGGAAGTACTATAGCTATCGTAGACTGATAGGGCTTACGAAAATGTAGATAACTGGAGCATATTTCGTGAATGACAAGCCCAAGCTTTGACCTGTCAATCCAAAAGAAGGAAAGAAGCCGGAGGGTGGTAAGAGCCGTAGCCTCACCTTCCGGTCGACGATCGTATTCAGGTTCATCACCTGGGAAAGACGTAGTCCTGGTACTATGAATGGTATTTTTAACATGTTCGAATGCAGCACACCAGTTCGATGCTGATATGAACTCAACCGTGGTTTTTATATAGGCGTCAAGCTCAACGAGGTATTTCCCAACACAACGTGTCTCGCTGAATCCATTGGTGTGATTCATATCCGATGTACAATTACATCGTTGGATACAACCGTCATAATCCGGCAATTGGCCCAGTAACGTTTGTGCTGGCAGTATATATTCGTCTTTAATGGGCTCCAGAAGTTGGCTGAGTGTTTGCAGCATGCGTTTCACGAGTAGCGGATCCAGGGGACCAGGGAGATCTTGGCTTCCTTTGTGTTTGTGAACGTCATACTGCCGACTGGCTTTGCAGCTAGCTGCTACAAGTGACAAGACATACAACTCTGCCTCTAGTATGTGAGGCGGGTGTACGGCAACGCGGGCAAATGGACGTCCCAAATCTTCAAGCAGCCCGAAGAGAGATCGGAGAACAAGATGAACACTTTTCTTGCTTAAGTCTATCAATGTATCTCTCGTGATCTGAAGAACCCCGTCCTCCTCGAGCACCTGATTCGTTGAACCTGCTTGATATGGCAACTATTGGTCATAGAGAGAGGTTAGCCACATGTCTCGTCACGTCCCTGTGTGTCTCTCTCTCTCTTCAAAACAAGACTAAGTCGCCGGCGCATTCGTTCTTACTTACTCGCGATGCAATTCTTTCAACAAGACAGCCGATGGGTAGAGTTGGGTTGGCATACATGGTCGTCATTGTTGCGATGTTTGCACATTCATTCTCTCCCTCCCTTTGCTGTTGTTGTTTGCAGAGTCGAATATGTACATACATGCATTACATGGATTTATTTGTTGTTGTGGGCCTAACGCTTAACCTAATCCAAGACAGGGTGGGTGATTTTTCGACGATTTTTTTACCACCACATACCACCCTGATGGCAGAAGGTTAAATAAAAGCAAAATAGTTACACACAAAGTCAGCCGCGCCAGAGTTTTCTTTTTTTTTAAAAAAACAATACAATATTTCGTCTTGTCTTCGGTGACGTACAGATATCTAGATTATCGGATATATGGGAGTTTTATTTAGCGTAATATAGTTACATGTATAATATTTACTTTGCGTATAGCGTATATACACAGCCTCTACTGATTTTATTTTAGAGCACATGTAAGTAAATAAATATGCGACACAGCTTCTAGGTCTCTCTCGGATGATTGTTTTTATTTTTATTCTTGCCCAAGGCATAAAAACAATGTTCATATTAATATTATTTAAGAAACCGCCTTTGGTTTCATGCCGCTTAGCGACCTGCGCGCATGTCATGTTGTTGTATATATTAATAATAAGTACATGTCAGTAAGGCGACCAAACGGCGAAAGTAATGTTTAAGCTTGAATAAGGTGGTAAGCTAAATAAGCTTACAGACAGACACCTGCCTGCCCATCCCATCTTTTTAGCACGTCGTTAACGGTTGAGTTTTTGATTGGGATCATGACGATGCCCATCTCCCTCCCATACACAACAACACATTGGCCAGAGCCTACGTCTACGTACATAATGCCCATGACATTTAATGAAGCCATAACAACAATTAACGAAAATCTGACGACACGTCTACACACTGTGGGGTACTTTGGCAACTTAACATCATCATACCACATATTTCGCGAAGCATATTCATCACTCTTTTAACAGATTATTTTTTGGCTTTGGCTATACATATATGTACATTATCTTGGTCGACTTCGACTTCGAAATGAGCTTCTCAGCTAGGCTGCTAGCTGCTATACCCTACCTCCTCATCATCATCGCAGCGACCTTCACGCGCGCACAACACATCCGCGAAAAGACTTGGTTGGAGAAGAGGATGACTTCTGGAATGGCGCTGTCATGGAGTCGTCAGCGATTTCTTCACTTAGGCTGGGCTCCTGCATCCATCTACGCACATTAATAAGGCACTGAGGCGTGCCTGTTCAACGTTGGAAGCTGAGGGTACATGGCAAAATGTGAAATATGTGGATCCACCCACACGTCGGTACCGATCCACACCCGCCATCCAAGCCGCTATAACGGTTTCGTAAACAAGTCGGTACAAAGTACTTCTGTAGAGCAATCTAAAAATCGCACGCCAAAACTTGTTGCACAACAGCATTGGTATAGTCACTTCACTTATAATAAAGAAAACGGTGAAATTTTCGTTTATCATAGAATTCAATATATTTTTTAAAAAGCTCTGACTATCTTCTTAGTAATTTGGTGCATTAAGCCCGTGAAAAAGGGAAACATGAAAGTGGCGGGGTGAAGATTCAATGAGTGTGTGCATTCGGAAAATCATCATCACTACCCACGCGAACTTATTATAAGATTTCCTTATCAGTTCTTGCTTGATATGATCGTCGTCTTCAGAGAGATTTATATCAGGAATCAAATGCATCGAACTTTATGCTCAACTGCTTCTGAAAATGTTCAATGGGGCTGAGATTATTAGGCAAATGTGCCGGCCAGTCTGTTCTCGCGATGGCGTGGTGCAATAGCAGTCACTTGCTGGCTGATGTCTAGTAAGACTCGCGCTACGTTGCTGTGGTTGTCGTGAAATGTCGTATATGGTAAGAAGTCCCTGTTCAAAAGGTACTCGATAACTTATGGACCGAACCCTTTTAATTGAGTGGTTTGGTCGCGGATTTTATTAGCAGTATCAAATTTTCCTCACGACCAGATTGTGCTCCCTTTACCATGATCGATAACTTGAACTCGACATCGATTTATTCCATTGAAATATGTCATTTAAGATTCTCATGAGGTTCAAGAAGATTCAAACACGTTCAAAACGCATTTGCAGTTGAGATGGCGATTGGAGAGAGCCTGAGAAAAAGTGATCTGAAGGAATAGCTGGTGGAGTGAAACATTGCCGGGCCGGGTGAATGCCCTATCTTCAATTCACCACAACTCCATCAATTCCTCGGCATCCTTCTTCTGAACCAAATGAAGCAATAGTCGCTGACCAGATGTATCTTTAGATAGCCATATTCCTTGATGAACCCTCCGTTTGCGATCGAAACGAGCGTGAATATCACGGTGCAGTGATTGTTGGATAGGTAGCGTTCATGAAACATCAGTTTTGAAAACCGTTCAGCTCATGCGAGGGCTCATACTCGAAGTGGATCAATTTCACGCCGTTTTGGCCAATTGTTACCTCTGTCTCTACCCCTGCCTAGTGAGCAGGGGGGCAAATATTTGTGCAAAATATGCTGAAGATCGTTACTGAATGCAGTTAGCGTACGAAATTATTCAAGAGCTGTCCAGCGCCGAACAGGCACGCCTCAGGGCCTAAGTACCACGCAGGACCACGTAGGACCACGTAGGACATCGTGACCGGAACAACAACAACACAACACGCAATGAATGAAATGCTGTGACGCGAAGCTGTGATAGGACGCGCCAAAATGTAGGCAGAACTGTGACCACGGACCCCTGTACCCCATTGTATTCGAATCCAAAAGTTTGTATTACCTTATACAATGAATGCCGAAAGGGTGGACCCCATGTCACGACCAGTACCGCCTGGGGTGCCAATGCACTACATATATAACCATGATCAAGCTGCAGACGTGCAACTTGGTCACTTGACCTTTGATGGGCGGAACGGGTGGTTATGCGTTTCTCACACGGTCACACCCCATACCCTCACTGAGAAGTTGAGAACTGGTACACTTCTCCTGTTGCACAAAAGAATGGGCGCAGCCGTCTGGCCACTCTTTTTGTGCTGTACATGCCCCTATATACCCTGCGATAATGCACCATGGCATACCCAATGCACACGTGACTCTACAACTAGGTAGCCTTTTTTACACCGCCCGCATGAATCGCTCAGCGGCTGAAGGTCCTCAGCCCTCACCCCCCTCACCGCCGCCGTGGCAGGCGGAGCATTGATGATGACACTGAATCGGACTGCGACCTACAGCAGAAGGAGGCCAATCTGGAGGATATTGAGAAGATGAAGGTCGAAAAAGACGATTCTTGATAGCGAGGACGAGGACTCTCTCGGCCAGCCAGCCCTTCCACAAGAGCAGACGTTCGCCTCGCTCGGCCGGCCGTGCTACCACAAGATCATGAGCATTTTGGAGACCGGCAGCGTGCTCAAGACCACGCGACGTGCATGTGTCAGATTGTCGGGTGCTGGGAGATCCTAATAAAGGTTAGGCGGTAAAAAGGGGCAGATAACAACTGGGTTGCATGCAGAGCTTTGTGCTTAAGAGAAAAAAGGGATGGAAGCACAGACAGGACAGACACACAATTACACACGTCATTTTGGGTCATTAGATCATCATTAAGATCACACCGTAAAATCGGACAATTAAGAACAATTAAGAGTCTCACTGACTTAATTGATGACGACAAAAACAACAAGTCGACAAAATGACCTCCCAATCTCAACGCGACCGAGAGGTTTTCCTCCACAATCAGCATGACTGGATACTGGCTAATCCATATCGAAGGCTGTGCTGCAAACTGGAACATAAGAGAAAAGATGAACCTGGACATGCCGGATATAGTGTTTATGGCTAAGCCAACCCTTCCCGAAAAACCAGACTAGAACGAATACGAGAAACACACCCCCCATGCGGCGACTCGACCCTCTCACCTCACGTCAGCGGGCCTAGCAGCGTTTAGAGAAGACATGATATTCTATGAGAAAGCTGGGGACGACCCCAAGTTCAAACAGGATTGCAAGGATTACGAGAACGAGAAAAAGGCGATTCACCATATGACCGAGCTGATACAATCAACGGTAGCGAAGCACCTCATTCGCACTTGCTGCCGTCCAGGATAAGATCTGAAAAATGGATGGAAAATCTTAGACTAAACTCTGGGTTAGACGAGTTTTATGAAAGGGAGAAAGCGAGGAAGCGTTACCACAACGCTCTCAAACCGATGAGAAACACCAACGACTGGGAAATCTGGACGACCGATTACGGACGAGCCGCCCAAGACGCAGAGGACTGCGGAGTCAACGACATGAAAGACCTTCAGTCGGTCATAAGGGACTTCATGATGGCAGTATCGAAGGTAGCGCCCTATTGGAATACCAATTTTCACGGGACTCAACGTTTCGAAGCAGGAATGACGAGGCAAAAAATGATGAAGAGCTTTCGACATCACATGAATGAGGAGTGTCCGGAACCGCTCAAAGTGGGGGGTAGATCTGCCTTTGCAACAGCGGACGATGAAAATGATGCCTCTTATGTTGCTGATGGTGTGGATCACAGGTCCCCAGGACGCAAGAGGGACGCCTCTTCCGTTTCAGTTAGCGCAAGCGCACCACCAGCACAAAAAGGAGTAAGCGGGCTACAAAGTATCCGTCAGCGTCAGCACAGAACAACTCGGGGGTACAGAACAACTCGGGGGCACAGAAAAACTCGGAGAAGAAATGCTTAGCGTGCCTTAGCCCGAGGCATCGGATCGAAAGATGCTGGTACGTCGTCAAAGATGGCGTTCCGGAATCCTTTTTTTCCAAGCATCCCAAAGATCGGATCGAAGGATACTGGTATGTACTTCATCAAAGACGGTGTCTCAGAAATCTTCTTTCCAAGCGACGCTATATCCCAAGCATCGAATCGAAGGATGCGGGTATGTCGTCAAAGACGTTGTTCCAGTATCCTTCTTTCCAAGCCAGGCGACTGTACCGTTTATAAAGCAACAGCAAAGAGGAGGAGTCAGACGTTCACCATGGACCGATATTCAGGCCTCCAGCGGAATACCCAGAGATGAACGTTGTAACGTTGTTTAGAAAGAATAGAAATTGTTGTCGAGCCTTCAACCCCAGACACACATTCACAGGATGGAGGAGCTAAACGCTCGGCTCCCAGACTGACCCGCTGCTCCCACACGAAGCCTGCATTCATGATCAAAGAAGACGTTTTCATTCTGTTCTATGTGGACAACGATATCACTGCATACAAGCAAGACAATAGACAAAGTAAGTTCAACAGTTGAGCTTCGCTGTGGGAAATATAACATGAACGGCGAAGATGATCTACAATGGTCACTAGGACTATATAGATGTAATTCGAGATCGAAACAAGAGGACTCGCCCAAGTGTCCTAGGCCTATAAGTCGACAAAAATTCACCAGCTGGTCGGAAACAAGACCTGCTCGACGATACACCCATGAGTGCAACTGATTTTCAGCCATCAACCGCGCTGTCATCACCATCTGAGACTCAAAGATACCAGCAGAAAATAGTTTCACTTCTCTCCGCAGCAATTACGATACACCCAGACATAGCTTTCGCGACATTGCGACTCGTCCAATTTGAACAAACCCACACCAAGAGCATCACGGTGCAGCCAACTGAGTTCTCCTCTATTTGTTCGACGCAAAATTGGCGGGCACTGCAGCTAGGAGGAAAATATAACTTCCAGGTTGCCAGCCAGTGACGCGTCATTTTGCCGACAACACATTAGACAGGAAGAGCTCACAGGGGCATGCAAGTAGAGTGTTCAATGGGCTTATCGATTGGAAGGCGAGCAAGCAAGACACGATTATCAATTCAACGACGGAAGCAGAACTTCTGGCACTGCCACCGGTGGCGAAAGAAGCGATGTTCACGTCGCGATTCCTGAAAGAAGATCGAAGAATTTCGCATCCAACTTCCCTCTGGAAAATTAAGATTGATTGCGCCAATGCACAGACGATTGTTTTTTTGGCTACAAAGGAAATATCCAAGCTACAAACGAAGCTAATGCATGTCGATATTCATGGTCACTGGTGAAGACAAGAGGTGGAAACAGAACATATCGACGTGAAGTACGCTCCATCGATAGAAATGATTGCGGGTGGATTTACCAAGGTACTGCCAGTCAACAAAAATTGGCAGAGTCTCTTGAACAAATGGAATGGTCGAAATGGCAAGGCATGAAGCTACAAACGAGACACAGTTGGAGGAGATTCAGGACCAACTGGAGACCCTTACAATCTAAGAGGGTTTCCAGCTTGCACGCGTCGTTGGCCGTCCAAGCTGAGGGGGTGTGTCAGATTTGTCGGGTGCTGGGAGATCCTAATAAAGGTTAGGCGGTAAAAAGGGGCGCAGAGCTTTGTACTTAAGAGAAAAGGGATGGAAGCACACACTGCCACAGACAGGACAGAGAGACAAGGACACACATCATTTTGGGTCATTAAATCATCATTGAGGTCACACCGAAAAATCGGACACCATCCCTTTTCTCTTAAGCTTAAGTACAAAGCTCTGCGTGCAGCCTCAGTTATGTATTATCTGCCCCTTTTTACCGCCTAACCTTTAGGATCTCCCAGCACCCGACAATCTGACAGTACCTAGATACATAGTGGGTTACTTTTTTCAAACGTTTTACCCACGAGTACTCCTCGATAAGGCCCAGTTTATTTTAGTAAAGCCACTTCTCAGATGCCCGTTCCCGCTCACAAAAAAATGATGTGCCTATTGACTACGATCAGGTGATTGACGAAACAACGAACAGACGTGCGATGAGAGCCTTTCGCAAGGGTTCTCATGGCCGAGGAATGTCACGGAAAATTGGCCTTGATGTGATCAATCTAATGGCTTGTTCGGTTATATAGCCTGCGCGACGCTTTCATTTCAATATCCATTGACTCTTGAGCAAATAGTGGGAAAGTGAAAATGCTGCACAAAAGAATGGGCGCAGCCGTCTGGCCACTGTTTCGTGCACGTTCGTACGGCCCTCACGTGATGCGGCTCCCAGCACCAGCATGGCTAATTTTGTAATATTGATGCAGTTTTGGGCGACGTTCTCGGAGATCATGCAACAGTTTACGTCGACGATGCTTTGACTTATCATTCCAGCGATACTGAGAATACCACGGTCGAAAAACTCGGTTAGCAGTGCAACGTTGGTAAAAAACGCGGTACCCGTCTGGGCATCAGTGATCACCGAAGTCAAGTATATAGGTTGCAATGTGGAAGCAGGCCGCGGGGTTCGCCTCGATCCGGACAATCGCAGCTATTCTATATTGGGAGCCCCCGACTGAGGAACAAACTTAGCGGTTCTTCAGTTCAGAAATAGGCAACCCACGAGATCTGTCCATGTTCGCAAGGGTCGTCTCGGCGAACTATGAGACTTGGAAGTAGCGGCGGACCGAACATATTCGCGTAGACGATTGACAGTCCCACGGGGATCGAAAGTCTACAGGAGTTGCCGAGTATGAGAATACGCCTCAAGGATTTTGAACCTGCCTCAACCAACGCCTTACCCGATTTGGACGCGGTACATACTTGCATGTCGAGGTACTTCTCTCGATACAGGGGAGTATAGGTATACGTTGCATTTTTCTTTCGGTACAATATTGTGCGCATACTGGCAGGGGATTCAATTTCATCCCCCGCCAGTACATACCTCTTCTCTGGGATTATCAATGCAAATCGTGGCCAAGTTCTCGCATGTAATTTAAGACGCAATGCACGACGCCTCGCACGAGGAACCGCGCCGCTTGTGTTCAGCCATTTCAGCAGGCTGATCAGCCGCGCACATCGCGATTGAAGAGGGAGTCAGGGATCTTCAGGGCCCTCGTATGCGAAATCAGAGAACGCTTCACTCATCAAAATTGAGGCATCTCACCTCGTGGGCGTGGGTGTCCGCCCAGGCTTTCAAAACACAATACCTATGCCACGTCTTCAAGCACAAATAAATAGACCATCTTCCGTTGCCATCAGAGAGCTGGAAGAGAAATGGACGCCTCATGATTCTACGGACACAATCAAAATTCAGGAGGCACCTTGAGAAACCTAGCGTCAGACGGTCATGCATTGCAAAGCCGTCCAACGCCAATTTCCAACAGATGAACATTTTCGAAAAAGGCTCAGATTTTCTCTTTGATACCTCTTCATTCTCTTTACGTGATGTCGTCGCCTTTTTATGCATGGGTGAATGCTCTGTTGAGGGCGGCGCTGGACAGACCCAGATCTGGACTTGGCATCCGGAAAGTCGAAATCGCACACTGAACTTGGAAGAACGATAACGTGTTCCCCAATCAATCGAATTGGCTTATTTTAGTGTCGAGGACATCGAGGACAATGAGAAATATTCCCAAAATATAATCAGTGATACAAGGATCTTTACGCACTAAGTATGCCGATCTCTTTCACACAGCTAAAGTCATGATGAAATGCCTCGAGAAGCCAGGGGTAGGTAGGTGTATGAGTGAAGTTATCGCGTGCGATGGTCAAGATTCAAGAATGAGAGGAAGTACCTTTGAAGTACAGTTACAGATGATTTCGTTAGTGAAATACTTCCACGTCTGAATTAGGTAAGGCGTTGGGGCAGGTTCTAAAATTCTTGAGGCGGATTCTCATACTCGGAGTTGCCGCCGCAACAAAACAATAGATCGCAGGATGCACAAGACTCCGATTTATGGCATGACTATATATCGGTCCCTCTACCTACAAGCCATTGACGACGACGCGTGTCCATGACTCGTTCCGACAGCTTGCTTCGGCTCTCCATCACCCACAAACTGACGCGGCACGGGAATCGAACAATCTCTGTCACTGAGTAAATGCGAATAAGGCTCTTCATGAGTACCATATGGAACTTGGTCAACGCGTCAATCATAGTTCCACAATTCAGCGCAGCCCAAAGGGAGAGATGAAGTCTTCCCGTAACATGCTCGAGAGAGTACCGCGTTGACATAGGCTGCGAGTGGACTCGCCCATCAAAGATGGGAGGAAGCGGCGACTCTTTCTCTCGACCAGCGGAGCGCTTCAAAGTCGACGACATGGCGTGGTTGAACCTTCGAAATTGTGATGGATTCGATCAGCTTCGGTCTCGGATTTGTCAGAGGGAAGAAACATCAGCTGATGGCATCATCGGAGCCACGACGCTCGAGGCTTGCACGAAGTTGACTTTGGCCATCGAGGTCTTGGAATAATGGCATAGGCCAACAACAAGGACATCAGTGTCAGGGGACGATAGCAAAGCCATCAGGGTGATGGGACAGCGGCAACGTGGAGGTAGGGTAGGAGATCAGGGATCTCTTGGGGAGAGCTACCGTTCCTGCTCATATTTCAGTAGGCACGAGAGAATTAGGAAGCTCTCTTCTTCCTTTGCCTCCGTGATTGAGATAACTTTATCGACGCTACTTCGAGGTATTTATTGACTGGGCCAGTCCTTTACAGAAAGATCCTCTGATTTGTGCTTCACGTGGGCTTCAAGCCAAGCTCAGAAACACCGCTGCAATAGACGCCTTGTCGTACTTTACATATTTTCCTTTGCCCTTATCGATTTCATGATATCGGTCCCAGAAACGATCATACAGCGGCTGCAGCTTCTGACGAATATCCCTCCCAAACATTGAGCGCACTTCTGGCTCCATGCAATATGACTTATGTTTTGCGACCATATCGTCGAATGCTACGTTGAATTGAGTAAATTTCTCTTTAATCTTGTCTTTGTCTTTACTGCTCAACCCTTTCACCACCGTTGCAGAGTCAGCCTGACCCGAAGTTGGTCTCTGAGTACGATTGGTGTGAATTGTATCAAATAGATATACTGATAGATCCCTGCATACGTCTGTGTATGCTGCGGTGGCTTTCTTGTGCCACTGATCGAGCACGTCAGATCTCGACTGCAACAAGGGCCCAAGGTCCGAGTCTCGTATCCCACGTTCGATAACAACGACACAGTTGGCAATAAAGACGCCAGCTACGGATTTCCCCCGCAGCAATACTTTTGCTTTCTGATCTAGGGCAACCAGTAGTGCATCGATCGTGTCAATGCAATAATGTGCAAATATGTCTTTCCCATCAGCGCCAATATCGAATGACGCGAGGCTGGGTATAGCATCAGTCGGTCCACCACCCACGGAACCCAGGTTCGACTTCCAACCGCCGTCACCGAGGGATATCATAATGCTGGAAATAGGTCTGAGAAACTCCACCATAGTTTGTAGACGTTGTATCGTCTCCACGACAAGCGGCGGATAGGCACCATCGGAAGGGAGCGTCTGCAGCGCAGCGGCCTTTTTCTTCATGTCTTCAAGGAGCTCCGAGAGCAGTGACTTTGCTGTTTCACGTACAGGCTTCAGTGCGGCTGCAAGTGAGTCTTTCAGTTCCCCTGTCCTATTATCCAACCTCACTGATAGCCCAGAGATGATCTCTATGATTTCATATGCCAGGTAACAATCAGTATTCAGATGACTCTTGATGTGCGCATTCAGTTCTCGAACAGTGCGTGCGAGCTCAGACACAGCTCCTCGACACGTGGCCTGGAACACTGAGCCCCAATCCTCACGTCTGAAAATACTGCAAATATTGTCATATTCCGACAGAAAAATAGCGTCCATTGCCTGAGCATATGTACTGATACCGTTGGTTCCTGCCCTATAAATGGCATCGGTATTCTTCTTCTTGGCTGTATTGACGCTTGCCGCCGCCAGATTGGCTAGCGACGAAGAGAGGTATGGACCCCGGATTTCGGCAAAAATCTTTGAGGCGGCAAATTCATCTGCTTGTTGTACACCTGCAAGATATGCATACACGAGGCCCAGACGCGCGATTTTATCTTGCGGAAGAACTGGGAAGGGTTTTTCTTTGGTGATGTAATGAAGAGGTTCGATGGAGCGAGGTGTTTCTCCGCGCAATAGTTTGTCAAAATAAATCTCCAGCTGGGCGCTGCCCGATTGCATTAGCCGAATGAGATCGCTCATTGTATGCTGATTAGCTCTTAAGTTCGATGCTTGCATGTCGGCGTACGACCTCTTTAGCCTCTTCAGCGAGCCCAAGTAGCTCGACAAGCCAGCCTTTTCTGGACCAGCACGAATGATCTGTTCCTCGCTATCTTTGCTATCGGCAGGTTTACGCAAACGGTCGATGGCAGCGAGAACGGATACGACGTCTGTGCAAAGTTAACCCGCGAGCACCGGAGGCGAGAAAGCATTATGGCAAGGCTTACTGTTTCCAAGAAGCTGCAGGCGCCTAGTCTCGCCGCTGATAGGTCCTGCAACATCGCGTACGCTTTGGCCCGAGGCCTCTAGTTTCTCCAAACTGGCTTGTATTTTCTTTGTGAGCTGCGTTGTTTTGTCGAGGCGGGAATTCAAAACGTCGACCTCGGCTCGTGCCTCCTCATCAGGGGCGTGATGAGCGGCATTCAACAGGCTGACGGCCATGATGAGTCTACTATCCCCTTTTTGCTACTTCGCACAGTTTAGGGGGAGGAAGAGTTCATCATATGGTTACACACACACAACCAGCAACAAAATGCTATATCATATGAGGGAGGGTATAGTAATTCCTACCCTCCGAAGGCCCCTGTCTACTACCCTGACTAAGTGGGTCCCAGACTGAAATCGATAGCGATTGGTCAGCGTCGGAGTCAGGTGGACCCTCCTCAGGGTAGTGTTTGTCCTCACACAATTCAAGACGGGTCTTTCAATTTAAAATTTTATACTCAGTACAGGACGCTGACTTGGTCGCGCGTCACGCGGGAAAACAAATCCACCCGTCTCCGTACATGCCCTTCAACCG
>SRQH01000455.1:0-23279 GCA_018360345.1 Claviceps sp. LM84 group G4 | reverse complement strand
ATCGGGTTGGCAAAACCCATCTGCAACCGCCACCGGGCTTTGCGGATTTTCAAAAGTGGGGGGCAGTTGGCGATGGGTGTACCCTGGCACTTGGCGATGGTATAGCACCTCGTAATTTGTGTGTGCTTTGCTCAGCCACAAGCTGGAGTCGGCTGCCGATGGGAGCCACTTCTCGCTGGCAAGGCCATGAGGCACGAGTTGACGTCGGTTGCAAAATCCATCTTAATAGAGGAAGCTTTCATCGGGACTATTGCTTGCTGCGAGGACACCAATTGCTAAGCATCCTCGACTTCTTGCGACTCTCACGTTGCTGCTTTGCAGCCTTTCTGGCGCGGTAAATGCATCAACACCGTCCAAGCTTTAGCTCTTTCTCCCTCAACAAAGAGGGAAAGCCCCACGTCTTAGCACCGTCAGCCTCCCATCATCCGCTTCACCACCACCAAGATATCAATTGCTCTTGCACGTCTGGCTCTTCCATGCTGCTACTGGCCTGTCCCAGCCTGGTGCCTTGAGAAAGGCTCCGGGAAGAGATTACTGGAATGCCATAGGCTTTTCTTAGGAACCTTGACAATGTCGTCCACTCCTCGACGCTACCGGTCCTCGACTTCAGCATCGATCCCAGCAAACTCCAAGTCGTTCGACATCCTGCGCACACTCCTCGACCGATTTACGACCGTCACGTCATCTTCTGGCGGTGACATATATCCAGACATAGCCGGTCTTGTCAAACTCCTCAAAGATGTCGGCCAACATGTGTCCGCATCCAAGGGTTCTGTGCTCCAGGACGACTTTCGTCATGCCCGTGGCTTCGACATCGTTCTTGACGCCCTCCGCTGTTACGCTGGGTTTTACGATCCCCATAAGAGAGGCGAGTCGGACATGATGTCGTTGTTCGAGCTCCTTGGAGCTAGCCTGAACGTCTTGTCGGCTGCAATGCGCAATCATCCCGGCAATAAACGGTTTTTTCGCTACCGAGTTGCAGGCGGTGGGTGGGAAACCCTGGAGCAAGTCATTGCTAGTATAGGCTTGGGAGGTGCTGAGCCAGACCCTTGGATAAGCTGTCACGTATTTGGCAAACTGTTCGCTTTTGCACTGGATGATGAAGCACTTGACTTTCTTTGTCAATCGATTGCGAAGGACTTGCGACCGGGCTGCGACGACGCGTTGCCTGCAAAGCTGTTGCTGAGGGATAATCGAGATGAACCTCCGTCTGGCGATGCGGAAGACCAGTGGGAACTCGCGCTGGCCCGCTCAGTCGAAAGCATTGGACCGGGAGTGAGGGAGATCGTGAAATCGATATCCGTGATTCGATTTCCTGAAATTCTCAGAGCGATTGTGAGCTTTTGGATGTCAATTCCTCGAGAAGCGGGCTCGCATGCTGCGCCCAGCTCCATTTTCGTGCTGGAAACAATCGCGTGTGCCATTTCAGACTCAATTTACAATCGCGCTGCCGTCCACTCGACAGGGGTTTTGTCACAATTCTTACAAGCTGCCTTTGGTCGAGAAGTGGCTTTAGCAAGGGCTGAACGCGAACGAGTTCTCACCATTTGCAAAATGCTCATGGTTCTTGGTGTGAATCAGCCAGCTGATACACAATCATTACTTTCAGCCCCCGGGTCTGAGGCAGCCGACTTTTGTTTGGAAATGATGTCGCAACATGCTGGACCTCCATTCTTTCAATTTGATCTTTCCCTGCATGGCTTTTCGTCTCTCGAGCTGTCCACACTTGGTTGTTCGTTTCCTCCTCAGTCTACAGCCGGCTACACATTCACGGCCTGGATTCGTGTTGATAACTTTGACCCAACTTCTCACACAACTATATTCGGTGTCTTTGACGCTTCGCAAACCTGTTTTTTGCTGATGTACCTGGAGCGAGACACCCGCAACTTCATCCTTCAAACTTCCGTTCTCGCGAAAAAAAATCCAAGCGTGAGATTCAAGTCTGTGTCCTTCAGTGAGAAGACATGGTACCACATTGCAGTCATACATCGCCGGCCCAAAGCAATGATGGCCAGCAAAGCATCTCTGTACGTCAACGGAGAATTTGCAGAAGAGATGCGCTGCAACTACCCACTTCTCCCGCCTTTGTCCAACAGCCACAACGAAGGTTTTGTGTCGTTTAACTCAACTCATCATAAAACGAATCCTGTCCAAGCGTTTTTGGGCACGCCGCGGGAGCTTTGTGGAAAAGCTGGTCCTGGACAGGTTCTTTCCCGATGGTCCTTGGCTTCTGCTCATCTGTTTGAAGACACGTTAAGCGATGATTACCTGGCGGTACATCACGGACTAGGCCCCCGTTACCAGGGAAACTATCAAGACAGTCTTGGTGGATTCCAGACATACGAGACTTCGGCAATGCTAGGACTTCGCAACGAAATTGCTCATCCTGGGAAGGACGAAAATTCCGATATCCTACGCGCAATTCGCGATAAAGCGAGTGCTGTCTTGCCCGAGTCCAAGATCATGCTCAGTATTCTGCCCTCGGCTACCTTTCCGGAAAATGTGCAGTTTCTCGATACTGGCCTTCTGCGTTCGCTTCCTCGTGTGGCAACACGCAATCTTTTTCGCCTGTCCAATCAAGAAGGCGCTCCTTTGGCTATAAACTGTGCTGTTCCCAGTCTTCCAGATGCATTGTTCAGAGCTCAAGGCATGGCGTCGTTTCGCGGTACTCCGGTAGTTGCAGTTCCATCTTTTCTCGACGACAACCTCTGGAGATTGGCAGGATTCACACCTCTAGCTTTGAAGCTACTAGAAAGAGCCACAACGGTTGAAGATACTGTCCGGGCTGTCGAAATCATGTTTCACTGCATTCGGAATAGCTGGCGTAACAGCGAAGCAATGGAAAGAGACAACGGCTACGGTATCTTGGGCATGCTTCTGCGCTTCAAAATTGGCTATGGGAGCCAGATCGCGGGTGGATCAGCAGCTGCCCGACTGTCGATATCAAACGAAGATCGTGACAGTCTCATGTTTCGCATTCTGAGCTTGATTCTTGAACTTGTTGGCTACAACCACTCGAATCCCATAGATTCCTTCATCGTGAACCCTCTGGCCTATCGTATCTTACTCATCGATCTTGACATATGGAGGAGGTCCGCTCCCAGGATCCAAGAACTGTATTACAAACAATTCTTGACGTTTTCGGTAAACAGCAAGCATCATGAATTCAATAGTAGAAGATTGATCAGGATGAGTTAGTGAATCAATATCTCGAGCCAAAGCTATACCGAGCTAATATTTGGAGTAACAGGAATCGTAAAGAGACTTCTTGATGCCATGAAAGGCGAGGCGGTTTCTGAAGACGTTGTAACGCACTTCATGCTTGCGTTTGAGGTTCTGGTCAAATCAAATCTGAGCCCAGAAGTTATGCGATCATTGTCTCTGTTCATCACCTATGCTCTTCACACGCCGCCTACGATCAAGCAGCGCCCTTCCAAACCACTCATATCTGTCTCACAGCCGGATATGCCTGACGCTCGGATGAAAGTCGCCACAGAACCTGCAAGGTCCGCGACGTCACCGGCAGGCACAAAGTTCCTTACCAAACGACAACTAGGAACACAGGTACTTACCATGTACTCGCGCATCTTGTGTGAGAAGGGCAACATGAACCACATCAACAAATTCGCGAGGACTGTTACGAATAAGGCAAGTCGAACCATGCTCGCGCTCCTATCTACGTAGCCTACCAACACTACTAACACCATACAGTGGCTCTTGTATCTACTATCGGAGAATGATTCCGAAATCGTCCTTCAAGGCTGCAGAATACTCACTCGGTTGCTTACAACTCATGGCTCTAGCTACACGTCCAAGTTTTCTCGTAAATCTGGCGGCTTCATCGTCATGGCGAACAAACTGAAACGATTCTGGGGCAATGCGAAGCTGTGGCCGATATGCTTCAGTATTCTTTTCGGTTACGATGTCGCAAATATAGCTTTGGATCGAGCAGTTGATCTAAACTCATTGCTCACAGCGTTTTCGAAGAAGAAGGTTGCTTATCCGGAAGCCTTGATCATCATAACCTCGATGCTTCAGCATGGCTTAAAGGAGACAATGAAGCATCAAGAAAGCCCCGAATCGCCTATCAAACGCAGTACAGGAGCCGACATTTCGGAGAAGATGTCAGATTTGTCTGTTGATGTTTCACATAATTGTAAGCTGGTCTTGCCCCCCTTGTCTTATGTGGACTTCATTAATGTCTTGAATGAAAAAGCGACGAAAATGGAGAGTGAAACTTTTGCAGCGCAGGAAGATGTTTTACTGGGGGCTATTCGCTTTTTGTTAGACCTGCAAGAGAGATCATCCGGGTTCCGAGACTTTGCCCTCACTTCAGAGTTGACACGGATGCTTCTTGCCGGTGTCTATCCCTGCGTTGTTAGCACCGATACTGTCACTCCAGAAGTCGAGTTGAACTCACGCGATTCAGCTTTGACTTTCGAGGGCAGCGATGTTATCATTCGCCCGATAGGGAAAGCACACGCTCCTGCACCAATTGTGCGTACCAGCAGCGTGGATACTCTGCCTTCGCCGCAATCGACTCCGCCTAGAGGTACTCCTCTGCGTCGGGCCTCATCCTTTGTCCTTTTGACCGCCCATAAGACCACACCTCTCAAATTTTCAAAGCCAGGACCACGAGAAGAGGCATTCAAAGCCTGGAATGACGAAGACTCCGAAAGTGCTATCCTCCAAGGTGTTCTGGAACTTGTTTTGAGGGTCTTCTCAGACCAAATATGGAATCGCAAAGACTTTTCCGGCTTTTCCTTATTTACCAAAATTCCACCAGGGTTCCAAGAACATCAGGCCTACTTTGAGTCGTACGTGCTAAAAAAGGTCCTCAGCCAAGTTACGCAAAAAGTCCACCATAACCAGAAATTACTTTGCGAGCCTCGCGTGTTGACAAATGTGTCGCGGTTGTGCTCGCAAATGGCTGAAGCCATATTTGAAGGATGGTTCATTGACGGCGCTGAAGTAATGATTGACTTCAGTGGCTCAATTCTGGAGTATCTGCAGAGGCCAGATATATCCAAACTCAAGAGCGTGCGCCTCTGCAGTCAAGCCCTATCTACTATCCGGAGTTGTCTTCTGAGGATCATCCTACTGAGGCTTTCTGACCTGGATGGTACCCAGATAGGCGATAGAGAGGCCAAGGACTTCATGAACAAACTTGCATATTGGCAGATGCCCATCCTCGAATGTTTTGGTCATGACGATGAATATCTTCGACTATTTTGGTACCAATTGTACAGTAAACTGATCGACAGGAAACGAAACCTGCGAGGTTCGGCAGCTAATTTCCTGCGGATCATCTTGGTGCAAAAGCCGGAAGAGACAATTGCCCTCATACAGTCATGCGTGTCACCGGACCAACGACAACTATCTCACGACTTTCAAAAACTGACTGAAGTGGACGATGAGACGTTTGTCGCTTGGGTTGATATGCACCGGCCGTCACTTGATGGCCTCTTTTTGGGAAATATGGCAAAATCCTGGGAGGATTTCGTCAGCATTGAGAATCAGCGGACATATGATACGGCCAGAAGTCGCCTCTGCAAGCGCAAAGACAAGCTTAGGATCTGGTACTCGGAAGGCCTCGCCACTGAGAGAACACTTATGCATCATGATGTTGCAAATAGTTCATGGATGAAGGGCATATTCAATTCGGAGTACTTCAAGCACCAAAGGCTGGTACAGGACCAGCAAGATGACTTGGCTTACCTTAGCGCGGCGTATCGAAAGATGGAAAAGGATCTTCGAAGGCCTGGTGCAGTCTTCAGCGAATCCTCTGCGTTGAAGTGGAAACTCGACAGGACTGAAGGTCGCAACCGAATGCGGTTGCGGCTCCTACCCGACACATCCGGTGTTGGTGATAAGTATCATTCCAAGGGGAAAGCATTGGAATCTGCGTCGTCACCACTGAAAACGAAAACGTCTGCGAGCTCTCGAACTTCCCGCGATGCGTCCACTTGTGCATCTCCATCCGCTCAGGCTTTGGGTGAAAACGATCAAGCAAGCACTGTGGATTCTAGCTCCTCTTCAGGCTATCAAGAAGGACCCTTTGCCCCCGAAGATGACTTCGAGCTGGTAGAAGATCCCAATGATCCCATGGATGTAGAGGATACTTTCGAAGATAAGAATAGAAAAGTAATGCGCCGGGTACAGCAAGGAGATAAGGTTCAGGCAGCTTATAATATGTCCCGTATCACTGGCCTCGAAGCTTGTGAAGGAATCCTCATTGTTGGGAAAGATGCGCTGTATATGATGGACAATGTCTTTCAGTGTGTGAGTGGAGAGATAGTCAACGTTTGGCAGGCGCCTCAAGAAGAGCGAGATCCCTTCACGATGGTTGTGACTGGAGCCAAAACATTAGAAAAGCGACAACATGCTGGCATGCGGGATCAAGATTCCCGACATTGGAAATGGCATGATGTTATCAGCTTCTCTAAAAGACGATTTCTGTTTCGAGATGTGGCAATCGAGATTTTCTTCACCGACGGTCGAAGCTACTTGTTGACCATGATAAATTCAGGTGTGCGGGACACGGTATATGGAAAGCTGCTCAATAAAGCTCCGCATACGAGCACTGCAAATGCCCTGCCGAATCCTGAGGACGCATGGCGGCTGGAAGCGCTCAAGACGTTTGATGAGACTCCTCAAGGGTTTGGAGCGGGCTTGGGATCCAAGATTGGCACTCTCTTCAATTCTGGACCTTCTAATCCCATCGTGAGGCGATGGCAGAAAGGGGAAGTTTCAAACTTCCACTATCTCATGATGGTCAATACCATGGCTGGACGCACATTCAACGACTTGACACAATACCCCGTCTTTCCCTGGATCCTCGCGGACTACACAAGCGAGGACTTGGACCTCGAAGACCCAGCAACGTTTCGGGACCTTTCGAAGCCGATGGGTGCTCAGACACCGTCTAGGGTTTCCGGGTTCCTCGAAACGTACAGTGCTCTCAAGGAAATCGGGCAGACGCCATTCCATTACGGCACACACTATTCATCGGCGATGATTGTGAGCTCCTATCTCATCCGATTGCCACCTTTTGTTCAGTCATACCTCCTTGTACAAGGCGACAGCTTCGACCACGCAGACCGATTATTCCAATCCATCGGAGACGCATGGGCATCGGCCTCGTCTAAAAACAAGACGGATGTCCGGGAGCTGATACCGGAATTCTTCTGTCTTCCCGAATTCCTGACAAATGTCAACAATTATGACTTTGGTCATCGGCAGAGCACCGGTGCCAAGGTTGATCATGTTGAGCTTCCACCTTGGGCCAAGGGAGACCCCCAAATCTTTATCGCAAAGCATCGCGAGGCACTGGAAAGTCCTTACGTGAGCGAGAATCTCCATCACTGGATTGATCTGGTGTTTGGGCATAAACAAAGAGGGGACGCGGCCGAAGAAAACCTCAACGTGTTCCACCATCTCTCCTATGCGGGTGCAAGCGACCTTGACAAAATCGCTGATGCCAGCGAAAGGGCTATAACGGCCGGTGTCATTCATAATTTCGGGCAAACACCGCATCAAGTGTTTTCGAAGCCACATCCTGCTCGAGAGCATACACAGTGCCCAATCAGACGACTGGACTCGTCGGTGTTTTCGCTCAGCTGTTTGCCACGACCGCTCTTGGGTATGACACTTCCTCTCGCTGGTTTCGTGTATTAATGAAGGAATCCAAGCTAATTGTCTTGCAGAAAGTCACGAGCGAGTCGCATCTCTAGTCTATAATTCAAAAACAGAGCGGCTGCTATGCGCGTCCCCCTTTCGACTGAATTTCGCTCCCTATGACAAATTCCTCGAATGGGGTTATGCAGATAGCAGTATTCGATTCTTCTTCAGCGATAACCGCAAGGTGTGTTTATGTTCAGTGGTATCTTTCGATCTTTGAACGCAGCATAACTGACTTTGGAGAGATGCAGCCCGCTGGACTATTCGAGAACCTCCACATCGGACAAATATCATGCGCCTGTTTCGCTGACTCAAAGACCCTCATCACTGCTGGCGAGGATTGTGTGGTCTCTGTCTATACGGTGCAGACATCTGTCGGCAAGCAGGTAGAGCTCCAACCGAGGTCGAGTGTCTTTGGACACAAAACCCTCGTCACAGCTATTGCGGTTAGCAAGTCCTTCAGCACCTTCGTCACGGCATCGTCAGATGGTCAGGCGTTCTTGTGGGATCTCAACCAACTGGCCTTCATTCGCAAGCTTCCCCTGGTGCGACATGTGGAATGTGCTGCCATAAACAACGTCTCGGGAGAAGTTCTGCTATGCTCCGGACCCAACGTGCTCCTCTACTCGCTCAATGGGGCGCTCATCCTGGATCAGAACGTCTGCGCAGAACAAGAGGACTATGTACAATCTTGTGCATTCTACGAAGGTGCCAGCAGTGAATGGCTGGAGAATTGTCTCATCTTCACTGGGCACAGCAAGGGGCGGGTCAATATCTGGCGCAAGTGCGTTTCTGCTGGTAAATGGAAATTGGAGCTGCTCAGGAGGCTGGACCATGTCGACTTCAAGAGTGATAACAATCGGAACACAGACGCTGGAATAACTTGCATCACACCGATGCCAACTTGCGTGTATACCGGAGACGAAGATGGCAGAGTGGTAAGTTGGATCCACAATCTGTAGTGTCACACGCTGCTTATACCAATGCTGACGATGCTTTTTCTCACAGTACGAATGGAACTTTGGACGAGGAGATCGATAGAGCTTCTTCCGCCAACTTACGATCAAAACGCGCTGTTCATTGTGGATGGATTGCAGCGTCCACAAGAAATCATAGATATACTTGATAAAAATCAAACAGAAATTCACGGCCAAGATATGACAAACGTGGCATGTAAATAGTCCGTGACTCGATCGTTCGGTGGCACCAGCCCGGACTTGCGATCTACATATTCCTGAAATCAATGGCTATGGCAACAGGATCACCAGATCGAATGAATAGTCGCAGCCAATCTTGATTTGGATTCGTGATAAAGAAGACATGATTTCGACATAATGCCAAGCGCATGCCAGGCGCTTGTAGTGAACTCCATTCCCATTCCCTTGCTAATCGATGATACGTTCCGGTAGGAGCGCTATTGATCTTGTACACGGGTCAAGACGAGATGCGCCTTCGTCGCAATGTCGCAGGTCGAGTCGGTGCAGCGTGTTTTGCGAGAAGCCCTCGTCCTTTTCCCTTTCTATTATCGAACATTCGTCGTCTAGTCATCGTATCCGGACAATTGTTTCCGGGGACCAGTGGGAACTGTGTTATGCACGTTAGTCTCAGTGCGGCGCCTCAAACAATGAATGTGCTGGTCTGCCCCTTCATTTCCCGCGACTTCAATTCGCGACCGTGGGAAGACATACCGGGATAAGTCAACGGGACAGGCGCTGGGTCGACATCTCCAAAGTATCTCCGTACGGGAGGCCCAACCACCATGACAACTGGGCCGGCGAGGCCAATAATGACGGACCAGTACAGCGCGGGCCTTTCGCGAGAAGCCCAGCGGCAGTACCTGAGAGGGGTTGACCAGAAGAAGGGTGTAGACATGGCGGACTGGAGGGAGGATTCGAATTAGTGAGAAAGAGGCGAAAAGCAAGAGGGACAAGCGCGAGTGGGAAGCGGACAAGGGGCCGTACGTTTGGGAACGTGTAGATGTTGTCAGGCGATTTTAGAGGTTATTCGGAAGTACACTCAGTGGTTCAGGATTCGGGGTGCGGAGCGGCGGACGTCCGGAATAAGATCCATTCCGGTGCGCCACAACGAACTCAAACAGTGACAGCAATGTGAGGCGCAGACTGCAGTGCAGTGGTGCACCTGGCGCCATAGGTAGACCCATAATTAATCGGGCAGGGAAGCTTCCGGCGAGGCTACGTATCCCCAAAGCTCCTTGTACCGGCGACAAGTCCCATAAGAGCTTCAAGTTGTACAGCCACCTCGACGAGCGATTCCATTTCCAACAAAGTGGTCGCGCAAAGCCACTTGTCCTCGCGTCAAAACAACACATACGGCGATCGAGCGACTAGCTCAACTGACGAGCTCATTCATGATGCAGTCGATTCTGAGCATTGCCGTCTTGCTCCTAGCCGCTGTTGTTTCGGCTGTGAGCACGACTGGAAACCGCCTGCTGGTGGTGCTGGATAACGTGGCGGAAAAGGACAGCTATAAGCAGTTCTTTGGGGACCTGACAGGTAAGAAGGAGAAGTAGACAAAGGGGCTGTGTAGACTGCCAGGCTCTCATGGAAAGGCCCCAACTCGATCTCCCAACGCAGCGAATAGGACATATTGCTGATGCACGAGGATGTCTAGAGAGAGGATACCAGATTTCGTACGAGACACCGAGAAGTTCACAAATCAAGTTGTTTCATCTGGGGGAGAGGACCTATGACCACCTGGTCTTCCTGCCGGCAAAGGTAAAGGGTGAGTAGAAACCGCTTTGGGAATCGTGCTCCGAGCATGGAAGTATTGGGTGCGGAACGGATGTGAGAGGTGAGGCTAAATACGACGAATGCAATTGCAGCTTTGGGCCCGAACTTGACTCCCAGTCTTCTCGTCGACTTCATCAACGCCAAGGGAAACGTTCTCATTGCCCTATCCTCTAAGGTACCAACTTCGTCATCTCTGACCGCTTTTCTCTCCGAGTTGGATATTACGCTGCCCGCTGAGCGGACTGGGACTGTGGTCGACCACTTCAACTACGATACCGTCTCTGCGGCCGAAACGCACGATGTTCTTGTACTCGATGCCCCGAATAGTGTCCGCCCCGGCGTCAAGGATTACTTCCAAGTACCTGGCGTGCTTTCCTTCCCCCACGGTGCGGGCCACACGCTGGGGTCCGGCGCTCTGCTGACTCCCGTTGTTCGTGCCCCCTCGACTGCGTACAGCTACGATCCCAGGGAACAGGCTAATGCTGTTGATCCCGACGACCTGTTTGCTGCGGGACAGCAGCTGGCTCTGGTGTCTGTCTTCCAGGCTCGTAATTCCGCTCGGTTGGCGGTAGTGGGCTCGGCCGAGATGCTCCAGGACAAGTGGCTGGATGCCCAGGTCTCGCGGCTCGGCAGCAAGAGTGCCAAGACGGAGAATCGGGAATTTGCCAAGAGAATCTCAGGATGGACGTTCCAGGAAATCGGTGTGTTGAAGGTCAACAAGATTGAGCATCAGCTCAAGGGCGCCAATGAGACCAACCCCGAGATCTACCGCATCAAGAACGAAGTGGTGAGTTGCCTACCCCAGAGAACCATAGTCAATTTGGCCATATGAATTAACTTTTCCTCTGCAGTCATATAGTATCTCCGTGTCGGAATACTCTTGGAACACATGGCGGCCTTATACCCCACCATCTTCAGACGAGCTTCAGCTCGAATTCTCCATGCTCTCGCCCTTTCACCGCCTGAACCTGAAGAGCATTGCTTCCACCGATTCCGCCACTGTCTATGGCGCCACATTTACTCTGCCCGATCAGCACGGCATCTTCAACTTCAAAGTCAACTACAAGCGACCCTTCTTGACCTATCTAGACGAAAAGAACACCGTCAGTGTGCGCCACATGGCCCACGACGAGTGGCCCAGAAGCTACGTCATTTCCGGAGCCTGGCCTTGGCTTTCGGGTATTGCCGCCACTGTATCTGGCTTTTTGGGCTTCTGCGCCATTTGGATGTACAGCAAGCCTACGGACCTGAAGAGCAAAACGAAGTGAGAGACTCGACACGCGGGTGGTACGGATGTTGTTTGCTAGGCGTGGAAGATCCGTATAAGCTGAGATCAAAGCGAATGTACGATGCAAGTATTTTGAGCCATGTAGAGCATGTTTGCACAAGGGAAAAGAGAAACGAAAGAATGAGTGCTTGACATTTCTCGTCGCCGTGAAATTTTGGCCTGCGAGTTGGCATCAAACGATAAGATCAACAATGATCAACGAATGCATGGGACTTGTACGCAATGTTCCATGAACACAAGTTCCAAGTTCCAAAATCTAAATAACTCCGAACCACACCGCTCCGTCGAAATTACCTTCCTCTACTCCATGTTCACGCAATTAAACGGATAATAGAATACGACAGCAAATGCAAAAAGCAAACTGATATTAACCACAAAGAAAATGAAGAAGTGCCCTCAGATTAGCTCTCTTACGTTCTCACTGGCAACGCGCGTCTCAGGAACTCGCGTCCCTTCCGGCGACAGAAGCCGCCGACTTCAGCCGCTGCTGCCTGCAAATTTGGCTTTTTGGACACTGGATCATCACCGGGCTTCATCATTTTCGTCAACGCTCCCTTCCTTAGCATCCCCTTCCACCCCTTTCGCATCTCAATCCCCATCCAATCTCTCTCTTCCCCGCTCAGCCTGCTCCGATTGAAAACTAAATTTATCTTGATTATACAATCATGTAGCGCCCCTGTTGCTTGTCTCCTCGTCAGAGGCCAGCAAGCAACACAGAACGCTGTTGAAAATCTATCATGATTCGGTATTGTGTCTGTCATTGCGGCTAATAGTGAGCGGGAAGGGGGAGAGGAGGGGAGCCGATGATGCAATCAGGGGAAAAGAGGAGGAAAGAAGGAGTGAAGATAAAGCTGCTCAGATCTCTGTTCTTTTGAGGTCAGTCGCACGGCGGTTTCTTTTTTCCGGGGAAAAAGGATATTTACTCAGAGGTAGATATCGAAACCGGCTGTGCGTCAGGCGTGTGATGGGTGTCTTCATTGCAGGGGGATGGTGTGAGAGGGGGTAGCAGCCTATCTTTTCGTAGACGGTGCTTGATGAATGTGGTTATGTAGTATGCAGAGACTGGAATGATGACCATGATAAAGAAGTGCTCAAGCGCTTGCTTGGATGAATTTTCTGTTGGAGACGATTCCAAGGGGCAGACGCCATATAGGCACGACGAGGCTGGCTTCGGGGATTTGTTCGATGAGCGTGTTTCCGTAGGACACCAACGGCGAACCGTTAAAAAAAAGGCTCCGTCTTTCTTGGAGAACTGATGGACACCGCTGTGAATGGCGAAAGGGGAGGCTCAAGATGCAGAGATCCCCCAGTATGCCATGATTAAACATACAATGGGGGTGCTGAGGGACCCAGAATATCACGGGATGGAAGAGAAAGAGGGAAGATGTAGGTTGAGCAATGCTGGGAGAAAAATGAGGCCCGACGTTGAGAGGACTTGAGAATTGAGATGGTGCAGCTCTGGTGGGTCACTGTCAAGCAGCCCCACCTTTATCCCAGCTCCGAAGTGACAAGGCTGTCTATTATTCCAGAATCCAGCATCTCTCACGACGAGAAAAAAAGAGCCAAGTTCGGATTACTCTGTCCCTTCCCACGGCCACCCGCGTCTCAGCGGCCCTCCGAACCATCAGAATGGTAAGCCTGATTGTTGCCATCCTTCTCACGTGCCCGGCTATCTACAATACCAAGGCCATGATAGCTAATGCGTCATCAAACCTTGTCAGGCGCGAAATTCGGAAAAAGCCCAGTCTATGCTCTTCCGCTTCCGTGAAGCCCAAGCCGCGGACTTAGGAATCATTGACGTCGGTCGCAGCCGCCGCCCCAGGGTTATTACCGAAGTAGAATCAGTGCCCGTGTGCGAAAAATGGCGCGGCCAAGTCCTCAAGGAGATCTCGCGCAAGGTCTCGCGCATCCACGAGCCTGTTCTCAGCGACTACCAGATCCGCGACCTCAACGACGAAATCAACAAGCTCATGCGAGAAAAACACATGTGGGAGATACAAATACGGAATCTTGGTGGACCAAATTACTTGCGCACCGGAGGCAGGATATATGACGAGGCAGGGAGAGAAATACCAGGTGGCGGGAAGGGATACAAGTATTTCGGACGGGCGAAAGAATTGCCCGGTGTGAAGGAATTATTTGAAGCGGCACAAACGAAGAATAAGCAGCAGGAGAAGCCCGAGGCTGAGAAGGAAATTCGGAGGAATGTGGATGCCGCTTACTACGGATATGGACCGGACGAGGAGGACGAGGAGCTGCTGGCGTATGAGGCCGAGAGGGAGAGGCTTGTCTTTGAAGATATGCTGAAGAATGGCCCGCAGGAGCCGCCAGAAGGGTGGGTACCCTTGCCGGGGGACACTGCGGACGGCAAGGTCTGGGAGTTGCCGACAATGGAGGAGGTCCAGCAAGAGCTGGTAGAGAGGAGGAAGCAGAAGCTGCTGGATCAGCTGTGAGTTGTGACTTTGGGCGAGTAGGAGGAGGTGTGATTTCTGTGACTGGGGCTCCCTTTTTCGATGCGTGCATAGTCTGTTCCAGTATTGTCGTTGTCGTGATACTGTTTTTCCCTTGTTACTTTTCTTTCCTTCGATCAAGGCCTCTGTCCAAGATGCTTCTTCAGCAAGCAGCTATTTGGTATGTCAACATTGTTACGCTACCCCTCAATTGTCTTGGGTTCGCTTGCGAATTTTGAACGAGCATACCGTCCTATGATATATATGTCAAGACTTCATTATCCCGGCGATATATCGAACTTTTGTATATACTTCCCTCACCAGTTTGTTGTCCGGCACGCGGCGTTAGATGGCGCCTTGTTTCATCGCATGTGATCGCGATCAGCAACTCGACTTTGCAACTTATATACATGCCTGCCAGGAACAGCAAGGCTCACTAATTTTCCCATATGTAGTTGAGCTCCCCCACTGCGGTGACGTCTATTTATCTCGTTGCTGGTCTGTCTTCTCGGCTACATAAAAGTATGTACATACATACGAAGCGGCAAGCGCCAGTCTTAGTGAATTGAGCGCATGACCATCTCCGAATCATTCGATCTGTAGGCCATTGCTTGACAAGAGCTGGATCTTCATCAGGCCATGTCTCGACTACTAACGGTCTGATACATACAATGTACCTAGTTGTATTTACTCCGTAGGAAGACGATGACAGGGGAAAGCCTTGCTGCCAGCTGGTCTCCATGCGCTAATTTGTGCCGATAGATCTTAAGGACTCGTGATTGAATCTAGACGCGGCGGCACCAAGACCCCTCGAGCCTCAAAGATGTGGTGGAGCGATGGGCTCAAATATCTACCTGGTATGTATGTACCTTATGTACTACGATTCCGACAGTCGCGGGGCTGCCTCTTTTATTAGGCGACTCATGATGCAGTGCACCACTGCACCTCTACGTGTCCTTTATTTTGGCGGATCGAGCCCTTCACCTGAGTATGTTTCGTGTGGTTACCGGCCTGCAACTTGCAAGTCATTGATGTAGGTTACAGGTACACATATGTATGTAGTACATTATACATACATGTACCTACGTACATATGTACCTACATGATGTGTACCTAGATCATCATGGGTTCATCGTGGTGGGGGACCTGGGGAATGCCGGGAAGGGCATGCAATTATAGATAATAGGACAGGGTGACACTGACAACCGCGGGAGGCAAGCTTAAGAATTGCAATTGGAGCCCCACGACGCAATGAACGAAGACGCTGCTTGACTGCCATGGCCCATGGCCCATACCTACCTCCTAAATAATGCCATACATCAATGATTTGCGTCAAACATGACATACCTACGTACGTGCGAATACATAGGTACATACTGTATGTTTGTAGGTACCTATCGCAGACGCTGTATCCCTGTGGCTTTGCGGCTGGGAGTCGGGACACGCATTTAGCCAGGAAGAGTCGCCAATTGCTCATTTCATGCCGTCTTTCAAGATTCCCAGTGCCCACCCTGAATTGGCTCTCCATCTCCCGAAGGCCGTCAAGGTTCGTCGACCGTTCCGTGTCCAATTCGACGCGCCTTTTGGAACCAAGTCGCTGGTCGAGGTAGAGCTGTTGGTGGTGGCTTGATTGTTCCATGTCGGTCGACGCGATTCAATTCGAGAACTGGGGTCGCGTGATGGAACCGTGAATGAGGGGGGCCTTACCCCCCAGTTTCAAACTTCGTTGTCATCGGCGCACCTAGCAGCCCGAGCTTCATCAAGAACATGTGGTTTAACAAGTATATACTCCGTATTGAGTAGGTATTGCGATGGAGGATAAATCGTATGTAAGTACATAGGAGGTATGTACATACCTATAACACGGGAAATATTGATGTAGTTATGCCCTTGCAGTATGCCGTAAGTTGAAGTCATTCCCCAGTCGGCCGGCTTGTGGGACACCAACAAACGCCGATGAGCATCCAGAGTTGCCGGGGCCCCCCCTCCCATTATCCGATGGAAGTCATCGTCGTAACTTGTAAGTCTTGGCCTGGTGCAGTGTCAATCAGACGGTGCGGGCGAGCTGTGATTGCGTTGCATACCATCTTGAAGCTTTTTGGGTATTTCTGCTTGCTGGTTCATGCACCCGTAAGTCATCAATCCTTCGCTCCTTCCTCGAATCCTGGACCGTCCTCATTTCCGATTTGGTCCACACACGACTCTCTGCCTGTCGGTGAGCCAACTATGCGAACTCCGTTCGTCGGCTCATGCTCTCCTTGATTCTTGGTTCATGCCCGCGTTTACGACGCCTTGTAACAGGGCAAGACTTGACGACGGACGTGCTTCAAACCGCTCATTCACTCCGAATCACGACATTGCGGCGGGCAAGACCCTTGGGGCATACGGACCTGGTCAAACAAGGCAGCAAGATCGTCCAGGGTCCTGACGACTGCGCTCTGTCGTGAGCCCAAAATCCACACTAACTTCACGCATACTTTCTGTCAGCAATCATCGCGCCGGTACTGGCATCTTCTTGTTCCAGTGATTACGCTGAAGTCTGTTTTGTAAGTGAACTCAGTTGCGGTCGACATCGCGAGCTCAGTCTGATAAAGACAGTCCTAATGCGCCCACAACAGATTCAGCGTTCAGCATGGTTTCGTTCTTTGGGCTGAAGCTCGGCAGTGATCGGAAAAAGTCTCAGTATGCTCAAGCTTGGTTTGCTTCGTCTTCAAAATCGTACATGGTGTTGCGTCTATCAGCCTATACTAACACGGATATCGAGCCAGAACCAAGGCGCAAATCAAGGCGCAACCAGAGACAACACAAAATTGGAATCGCAATGATCGAAATGTCACAGACGAAGGCCAGAAGTTCGCCCAGAACTTCTCACGGCCACGCTTTCCTTCAACTACGCGGCCAGACACGGCAAACTCGATGCGGGATAACTCGAATTGGCGGACCGTCTTTAAAAACCGTAGTATGACCGCATCATTGGTGGACCTGGCTTCTCCCCGAAGAAGACAGCCCAGTGTTGGCAGCTTGCGATGCGCCGCTTCAGACATGAATCTCAGGTCAAGCACCGCCCACCCGGCTACATTGAGTGGTGGTGTAAACCGGCAAGGGATGTCGAATAGACCAGCGACTTCCAACAAAGCAGAGTGGGTGAACCCATTGGGCGTCCATTATCCCCAAGATCCCGCAAGCAGTCATCTACGGACAGGTCATGCGCCAAATTCCACTGCTCTCGCCGCTTCACCAATCCCGCCGAGAGCCAACACAGACCTAGCAGCGCCGAGAAGGCTTCCTGGAAATCGGAGTCTTAGCTCCAGCGATTGGCGGGATGTCTCGGTCGACCACGCTCATCAGTCCGATGACGATCATGTCATTCGCAATGGCTATCCATCACCACCTCAATCAGAAAACAGTTCGGAAAGAGCCTTTTCACCTGCTCATTGTGCAATGAGTGATAATGTCGCCTCAGTAAACAAGCGCAATCCCTCAAGCTCTTTGAGAAAGATGGAAGTCCCAGGAGAAAAGAATCTGCCAGAATCACATTCATCTTTGCATCAAACTCTTCAAGAACCTAACGATGCGCCGATCATTCGTACCGTACCTGCGAGACGCGATACCATAGCCTTTCACTCACCTCGAGGACGAAGCCTTACCATGGAATTTGAGTGCACACAACGATCAACAATGATGCATCCGCCAATCGAAGGCTTCAGTGGCAACTTTGCCGATTTCGACTTTGGCGAGAGTGTCACGAAGACGACGAGCATCGCAGCCGCTCAGGTGGTAGTGGAAAGTGGCCTTGAAAAAACGGCCAGACAAGCTAGCGTGTCGTCAAAGATTTCGGGAGAATATTCTCCAAAGTCGACGGCTCACGACGCGCCGGGACCTGAACTCGTATACGCTACAAAAGAATACGAACGGGAGCAGTCCAAATCTCCGGCTCCGACCCAAGAATCGGAGGACCAGGTTGCAAACTCATCACTGATAGATCAGCTCCCTGAACCGCCGCGACAAGCGATCCGTCGGCCAAGCACCTCCTCCTCTGGAGCCACCAGCATTCATCAGAAGCTCAGCCACGGGCTTAGGATCAGCCCGCGACACGGCTTTCAGTCTTCACGCTTCAACTCAGAGACCTCGTCGAGAGCTCCTCCGCCACGCCCTCTACAACGAGTCGCTTCAGCCATAGAATTAGATCGGAAGCCTGAGTTGAGAGCAGAAAGTCCCCATGGCTCGCCACTAGGCTCTAGCAGCAGTTGCGTGAAAGAAGAGAAACCGACGTCGCGAAGATGGGACCGATTGCCTCTGAGCCCCTTCAGCAGACGCACCATAGAAGGTGATTCTACCCTCTCACAAAGCCTGCCTCGTGGAAGACTTCCCGAATCTCTTCAATCGCCTACTGGCTGCTCATTCAATGACGACGATGGTGAACGCCTGCTACCGGCATGGTCAGATTTGGGCAGGTCTTCGCCGCGTCGGTCAGCGATTCCAGCACCATTGACTCCTTCACCCGCGCGTACGACTCACTCAGCAAGTCCAGGTGCTCCAACATCACCCTTGGCTATAGCACCGCGCCTGCCCAGTCCCACGTTTCCGTCACTCGCAGAATTCATCTCCACCTCTGACGGCACGTTTGGCACATCGTTCAACTTCGACTTTGATGAGCATCTTATGTCACCCGCACTAGGTGGAAGCACCTCGATGGCTCGACAGCCAAGCACCAGCGCCGTGGGGAACGCCAGACGCACCGAGACCAAAAATGCGTCTCTCGGACCAGCGCCGGATACACTGCCCCCATCTCCAGACAAAGATGATAACGAAATGGAATATACCAGTTTCCTGCTTGAATGAAAACGGTTGGGAATGGGGTGGTTTTCGTGTTTGGTGCCATGAACTTTGAAGGCGTTGGTCTGATTTTAGTTGTGGGAAGTTGGCTGCAAGCTCTGCATGGCGGTATTTGGAATTCGAGACGATGTTGGAAACCGTCTCAGCAAAGAAGAAACACACCTCTGGCGATGCCTCGTGGTGATGTGGGCATTTTGGAATAAGCGTGCGATAAGGTGTGGTGGACTATGGGTTTGCGTATGAAGACCGTGCTTGGCCCTAATGAGTCTGTCATTTTTTTGTATTATACATGGCGTAATTCGTTCTTTTCCAAGACACTGACAGGCGGACACCGACCCTGACCTTGACAGGCGCATATGCCGATCAGAAACAAAATCATCAGTTCCCTGTCAATCGTGTCTTTACGAGTTTACTCCATCAAAACCGCCTGGAACCCGCCTCGTGTTGGACGGGGCACGTGAAATGAGGTGCTAAGGTTGGATGTATTCGGCTTACTCATCCGACCGCCAACTCGATACAACAACTCACTTGAAAGCTCAAGAAAGGTAAATGTACAAAACCCGCACAAACCCGCGTGCGCCTGCCCTGCTTTTCGAAGTCTGACTTGGGTTGGGATATTCCGAGCGTCGCCATCATGTCTCGTCCAGTCGCGCGCCGTTTTTACAACTCGCTGCCGTCGAGGACCTCGCCACCCTCGGCTCGGCTCATCGGCTTCACGTCACTCGACCTGCCTCATCACCATCACCATAGCCGTTTCATGCACTCAACATCAGCCTCGCGCTCAAAAGCGGCGTCCAATCCAGCCATGTCCTTTCCATGCCTGGACGCGCTGGAAACTCGCTCTGCTACGCTTTCCCGCGTCAGTTCAGATTCGGGCCCAGAGCCCTCCTATACGTCTGGTGCGACGGAGAACTTCCACTGCAAAGATCCCTTACTGCTCGACTGGGGCGGCATTCTCCCGCAGTTCACCGTTGCTTACGAAACTTGGGGGCAACTGAACGCTGAGAAGAGCAACGCGATTCTCCTCCACACAGGCTTATCCGCGTCGTCGCACGCGCGATCCACCGAAGCCAACCCACGACCGGGATGGTGGGAGAAGTTCATCGGGCCAGGCGCACCGCTTGACACGAACAGATATCACATCATCTGTACCAACGTCATAGGCGGGTGCAATGGATCCACGGGGCCCAGCAGCACGGATCCCGGCAACGGGGAGCGCTATGCGACGAGATTTCCTATCCTGACCATGCAAGACATGGTGCGCGCGCAGTTCCGATTGCTCGACCACCTTGGCATCGAGACAATCTACGCCAGTGTGGGGAGTTCCATGGGCGGCATGCAATCCCTTGCTGCGGGCGTCCTATTCTCCTCGAGGGTCCAGCGCATTGTCACCATTTCGGGATGCGCCAGGTCGCATCCGTACAGCATTGCCATGCGGCACACCCAGCGACAGGTTCTCATGATGGATCCAAACTGGAACAGGGGCTTTTACTACAAAGGTGTCCCACCGCACGCGGGCATGAAGCTGGCTCGCGAAATCGCTACCGTCACGTATCGCTCCGGACCGGAGTGGGAAAAGCGCTTCGGGCGCAGGAGGGCTGATCCCAGTAAACCGCCTGCATTGTGCCCGGACTTCTTGATCGAGACATATCTTGACCACGCGGGCGAGAAGTGGTGTCTTAACTACGATCCGAACTCGCTGCTGTACATTAGTAAAGCTATGGACCTGTTTGATCTGGGGCACGAGAACCAGCTCGCCACCTCGGCGCGTCGGTCCGCGCGTGAAAAGGTCCTTCTCTCAAGCTCAAATCAGGCTTCAGTTACGGATAACTCAGATTGCAGTCTCACGTTGCCGCAGAAGCCCTACGATGAGCAGCCGGGCTCACATCCGCAGACGAATGATGATGATTCGGTAGACCTTGGCCAGGCTGCGTCGGGACGGCCGGGACCACCTGAAGACCTGATCCGGGGCCTGGCTACTCTGAAAGACAAGCCCACGCTGGTCATGGGCGTGGTGAGCGATATGCTGTTCCCGGCGTGGCAGCAGAGAGAGATTGCGGACGCGCTGCGGCTGGCGGGTAATACGGCGGTGACGCACGTGGAGCTGAGTGAGGAGACGAGTTTGTTTGGACATGACACGTTTTTGTTGGACTTGAAACATATTGGGGGTAATATCAAGAACTTTTTGGATTGAGTAGGGGCGCGACGTGTGGCATGGAGCACCGGCATCCTTCTGGAGTTCAGACGTTGTTAGATGTCAATGTATCTACGCTATGCGGAAAGACATCGATTACTGATTTACGTCATGCCTCTACTGTCACGCTGTACAAGCCCTCTACCATATGGGTGACGGGACTTTTGTATTGACGACGTTCACGACCTAAATATCAGCGACCAAGGAACGAATACACTCGCGCTCGACCTTGGAGCCCTGATGGATGTGCAGGGGCGACATATTTCCCTGTGCCGTCCCACACGGCGTCAAAAATCTGGCGCGCAGTGTCTGTACTACTTCCGAGGCAAATACCGGCCAAGATGAAGATGTGAGAACAAGTCACAAACTACCTGTACCTCTCACGCGTCTGACCTTGTGGCACAATTAACGACGTGGGCCAGTAGGATAATTACCTCGCACGAGTAATAGGTTGACCACGCTCAGGCATAGCCGCGTATCCATCAAGGGAAGCAGCTTAGCGGTTCATGGTTGCATTCGCGAGACGCGCAACCCTCTTCGCCGCGAGAACGCAGCCGCGGCACCACATCAAGTGTCGCACTGTCTTGGCGGTAATGGCCCATCGGTTTACTCCGAGGCAAAGCGAGCTCCCATGTTTGCGGCCACCCTGTGACTGGATATGAAGCATCTCCGTACATATATACATCACTCAAGTGCGCTCTTGTTATCCAGAACTTGACCTCATCTCTAATCAGCAGATTAGCATCTCCAATACAGCAGATACGCACCATTAACTTTGCTCTGAACCGCAGTACTCAATACAACCACGACCTCAACATGCGTCCTGCACTCCTTGTGATGGCTGCGTTGGCAAGCATGGCCGTTGCGGCCCCAGTAGAGACTCCACAGGACATGGTGACTCGGGATTCGGCCAAGTCTCCTTCGGAGAAATCGCCTTCGATGAAGTCTCCCTCGATGAAGTCTCCCTCGATGAAGTCTCCCTCGATGAAGTCTTCCTCGATGAAGTCTCCCTCGATGAAGTCTCCCTCGATGAAGTCTCCCTCGAGGAAGTCTCCTTCGATGAAGTCTCCTTCGATGAAGTCTCCCTCAATGAAGTCTCCTTCGGAGAAATCGCCTTCGATTAAATCCCCCTCGATGAAGTCTCCTTCGATGAAGTCTCCTTCGATGAAGTCTCCTTCGATGAAGTCTCCTTCGATGAAGTCTCCTTCGATGAAGTCTCCCTCAATGAAGTCCCCTTCAATGGACTCCCACTCCGAATAAAGTTGAATCCATGTGTATGTACCCATTTCTATGGAAAAACATTCTGCATCCTGTGCCGTGTGCTGACCTCTAGATAGCACTGTTAATACTTGCAGAGAGAAGAAGAGCTCTTGATGCGAGAAGCTGGTAAACTGTCAACGCAGGAGATGAGTGAACTGGTTCGTAGATATAAAATCGTGTCTAGAAACAGCGTTATGGGGAGATAGTCGTGAAACGACTTTGAAACTTACAGATGAGCGTATAGATAATGCCACAGCAATCTAAATCAATTCTTGGCTTTTATCATGGATCTCTTTATGGTGGTGGGAAAATGAGCTCAACTTGAGTGACTCCATGATTCCCGTGTCTTCCTCACCTCGACAGGTACATACCTCTTATTATTGCACAAAAGAGATACCTGTCGAAGCTAAGGAGGTCACAACGGAGTGAAGGCTGAGGACAACATGTCAAAGGTGGGTGTCGATTGCTTGAAGGTTTCAATCTCTGGCCCTCTACCATACATGTGCGAGGCCCTGTCTCTTTATTAGGCAAAACTGAAGAAATCGTGCGGCGACGCGTAGCGGAGGCGCACATTTCGTGTTTGCCTCTTTATGCTCGAGTTCTCAGTACATACAGTGGCCCCGCACAAATAACACAAAACTTCCTCCACTTTTCGACGCGACGCGTCAATTTACCTTCATTCACAAACCAACCCATCATCGTTGAGCAGCCATGGAGACGCCAGAACGCCCTTTAAAACCATTCAAAAAACATTCGACGCCACGCACTAGGAATCGCGTGTGGTCAGCCCTTACCGCAGGCAAATCGGCCACACAGATCGC
>SRQH01000454.1:0-23291 GCA_018360345.1 Claviceps sp. LM84 group G4 | reverse complement strand
CATGGCTGCTCAAAGATGATGGGTTGGTTTTTGGATGAAGCTAAATTGACGCGTCGCGACGAAAAGTGGAGAGATTTTCGCGTTATTCATTTGGGGCCACTGTACATACATTACACATTTTCCATCATTCAGAGCAATTCTCACCCAGCACAGCATCATCAAGTCCCATCTAAGACTCAATTCTGATACACTCCCACTCGAGCCCTCCAACCCTCCCCAACCCAAGCTGATCCGGCGCCTTCCCCCCCACGATCCGCCAAAGCCCCTCCTTGTACAGCGCCGACAGCGTCTGGCGTCCCCCACACGATCTGGTCACGACGAGACGAGCCGTGAATCCATCGCCGCGGGACCGTACCTTAATCCGCGGACTCCAGGACCAGAAAGTGGAACTGGCCCCGAGATAATTCCCCGTGATCCGGTGTCGAAGAGTCATCCACCCATCGTCGTCGACGCAGTCCCAGTGCCAGTGCCATTGGCTGTCAAAGGCGCTTATGCTCTCGCAGGTTTGCAGCACTGCGTCCTCACCGACGGCGATGAGCACGCTGCCGCTTTGCCGCTCGACCAAGACGTATCGCTGCCCGCTTTGAAGAGTAGCATCGCGGCTTGGGATGTCCGTGGTGGAATCGGTCTCCGATGTAGGGGTGTCGACGCCTGTGATCGTTGATCCAGCAGAGGATTTTTCGACGCTGTGCTTTTTGCCGTGGTACTTCATAGCTTTGTTGGTTTGAGACTGCGCTGATGGGAACCTGTGGCTCGTTTTCAGTTGGAGTAAGGCTTCTAGACCCAAGGGTTCCAGACTATCGACTGCCTATATGGTTATATGGTCATTGGTATGTGTTGGGCCAATCTTGTGTTTCGAGATGATAGGCTTCGGGCTCTTGAGAAAGAATATTCAACAGGCCAGTCTTGTTAACCGGAGCAGGTTGTTAGAGAGGAGACGGACGGGGAAGTACTTACTACCTAGAGGAGAAGGGCGGCATTTATGCAGCAAGAACTTCCAGTTGATGCACGGGCTATATGTTAACAGATGGACAAACGCGTCACAAGCATCGCAGACATCACCAAACGGCCATATATAAATATATGCCATCCTTCACGTGTTGCTCAAGGGGTGAGCACCCTCATTCGTTTGCCATCTCATCGGGACCTCACTTCATTCCCACTCTTCCTCGTATCAAGAAAGAATTGATAAAGTGGCCGAGGCAACTTGAAAGTGGATTCCCAGCGCCAGGCTCAGCAATCAGAAATCGTAATTGATTGGTGGCTTTAGAGGAATACAGAAACACACAACGCGGTACGCACCATTGCGTTCCTCTTCCATGATGAGGCCGTGACTCTCGTCATGTCAAATGCCCTGTCCAAGCCTCATTCCACTTTAATCAAGGTATTATATGCACCAAGGTGATAGTAGCCTATAGGTGTCAAAGACTTACCAGGTATCGCCATGTTTCAAAGCCGGGCCCAACAGAACTTTCAGCAAAGAATCAGGATCACGTGTCAAGACCCAAGATACATACATACCAGTATATTGCAATGCATTACATACGCAGCCAAATCTTGCACATGGAGAAAAAAAAACACTTAATTATGATTAATTCGGCCAGCTTTATTGCAGCCCATATAGACAATATTGATATATTCTCCTCCACAAGTGATGAACCCCGACGCCTTCTTTGAGTTCCGACCAATCCTCTTCCCCAAATACATCCCACGCAATCTACATGCTCTTAGAAGAGCGCAATAGCAAGACCGCTAAGACCCAGCAGACCAGCACCGGTCAGAGTCGCAGCGCCGGCAGTGACCTTAGGCATGGATGGTCCGGTCTCGGTAGAAGCTGGCTGGTCCGATCCAGATCCGGTCTCGGTAGAAGCTGGCTGGTCCGATCCTGATCCGGTCTCGGTAGAAGCTGGCTGGTTCGATCCAGATCCGGTCTCGGTAGAAGCTGGCTGGTTCATCACAGGCTGGTCATTGGCTCCGCACAGGAAGAGGCAGCCGTCGATTTCCTTGCACTGCTGGCCCTCGGGGTACTTGTGAGCAGGATTGCAAGAGTAGCGGCCCTGGCTGTCCGTGAAGCCGGGTGCAGGGCAGGCAGACGTGGGCTGCGCAGCCCCAGGGGCTACCACGGAGGTCGGGTTGCTGGTGATGGGCTTGCCGCTGGTGTCGCACAGGAAGTAGCATGCATCGAATTGCTTGCACTGGCGGCCTTCGGCTTGCTTATGAGCAGGGTTGCAAGAGTAGCGGCCCTGGCTGTCCGTGAGGCCGGCTTGAGGGCAGGCAGACGCCACCACGGAGGTCGGGTTGCTGATGATGGGACTGCCGCTGGTGTCGCACAGGAAGTAGCAGTTATCGAATTGCTTGCACTGGCGGCCTTCAGCTTGCTTATGAGCAGGGTTGCAAGAGGATCGGCCCTGGCTGTCCGTGAGGCCGGCTGCAGGGCAGTCGGCTGCGGCGGCGAGGCCAGTGCCGATGATGGTGGAGAGAAGCAGAGAGGTCTTCATTTTGACGAGTGAAACGAACGGTTAAATAGAGGAGATGTGGTGAGAGAGCGGAAAACGGCCAGGAAACTGATGCTTTAGAACGAGTGTGGTGGTGTATCTGTCTTCTGAGCAGTTCGACAAGTGACGGCATTCCCTCTGACTTTATATCCGGCCAACATGACGAAGGTCCTCGCGGAAATGCTGCGGTTCCCTCCCACACCCCGGACTCATGGGTTGGCTGCGAGAAATTCTGATTCCAATTTCGCTGGAAGAGTCACAGCGGCCTATACTTCGTAGTTGCTCTCGTCCCTTGACAAGACTAAACCGGTTCTGTGTTTGTGGATAGTTGACGGATCGAAGCCAAAATTAACAACATATTTTGGCCTTGTCCCTTAGATGCCTTGGTAAGTTAAGCCCAAGTCAGATTGGTTGGTGGTGTTAGTGGTTAGTCGGCGGGTTGAAGCCCCCATCACAACGAATCCTGACCTCATCCCTTGGTAAGCCGAAGCCGATTTGATGCCAATGGAATTACATAGTACGTTGGAGGCCTTCGAGGTAAGCTTGAACCGGTTCAAGGTTCGGTGGACAGTTGGCGGGTCGAAATCTCGTATCAACGATGTATCAAATTGTTCCTGCTGATGCCTGCATGCGAATAGTTCCAAGAGAGGTACGGAGTATGTAACCAACTCCTCTCGAAAGTTGTACGGAGTATGTATACACAATCCCTTGCCGCCATACAGGTACCTAATGTAGAAACTACCTAGGTACCTAGGTAGGTAGAAACACCAGGATCAAGTCCCCACTCCAATTGCACTACCTACCTAGGTAGGTACCTACCTCCTAGAGGCTACCAGGTAGTACCTACTCCGTAAGCTTTGCTTGTCCCCGTTTCTGAGAGTCTCGTCGGACTCCGGAGACTCGACGAGAGGCGGGATGAGTGGTCAACTTGTCAACTTGTCAACTTGACATGCCTGGACTTGTCGGTCTAGCAGTCCGTCGCTTTTAAGCTCTCGGGAAATCAGTTCAAGGAGCGTGACCTTGATGGCGACAAGTCAACATCGATCAAGTACAGGACCGGTCTGCAGATGCTCGAAGACATCCGGCGCCGCAGCTCGACTGGACAAGTTTGTGAGACGTATCAACGCGGCACATTCGACAATCTTCTTGACCTTCTTGACCTTCTTGGACCTTAGATTGGATCCCGTGCCTGAATCTCTAGGCCTGTAAAATATATATCAAGTGGTGCGTGCGATATGGAACCGCAATCAGAAGCTCATGCCGACGCACTTTTCTTGGACGCACTTTTCTTGGACGCACTTTTCTTGGACGCACTTTTCTTGGACGCACTTTTCTTGGACGCCCTTTTCTTGTCTGTAGGTAATTCGCCAGAGCATGCTGGTAGCCCGTAGCCGCAGTCTTTGGGCGCATCCATCTGTACGTGATCGGCAGGAAATATACAATTGTCCGCCGCTGTGACATCGCACTACCGACACTATGCTGATGCGATTGCATTGATGATGGCTTTGGCTACGGGCCACGGGCCATGACGATGCCGATGCCGATGCCGCTGCCGATGCCGATGCCGACGTTGAGAAGCGTTCGGATGGAAATTGGCCACGTCCTTGGCCACCTCGAGCTATCCGAAACAATTCCGCCAGTTGCCGCCGGTTGCCAATGCACCAATTCTGTTCTGGTAGGCGCTGTACATTGTCCGACATTTCTTCTTTAGCTTGGCATATTGCTTTCAAAGGCTGTCCCGGACGCAAGTGTGAGCTGGCGGCATGCTTGTCTGTCCCCTTTGATTTGCCTCTTCAGCTAGCTTTCCCGTATGTACCATGATCGTGAAAAGACGTCAAATTTCCATGGGCCTCTGAAAGTCGCCCCGGCCAGACTGCTGGGTAGGTAGGTATATGAGTCGCGACATGGCCAAGTTAGGTAAAGCAGATGCGTCTACATACTTCGATTGTATGTCGGTCCGAGTAGAAAGCCCATCGATCGCCCCTAATAAGCAAGACTTCACATGCAACGGGGAAAATTGATAGCAAAGTAAACCGCCATCATCTCAGGTCCCTCAGTTCCAAGAAGAAACTGAAAGTAACCCTTGTCTTTGCACCATACGCAAATCGGATCAAGTCATTTTGTATCCACTCAAGCCCACCACATCATGACTCGACCATACTATTGCATCCAATCGTTTTTCTTCTTTTTATCGTATCTCATTGACTTCCCAAGTTCCCATGTATAAATGAAATAAAACCGAGCAATTGCCGCCATCTGAATGGCTCCACCTTCATGTCGTACTCATCTTGAAAACGCCAAATTCACCGTAGTGCAACGAGACGAATGCACAATGCTTCAAGATTTATGTCCTCCCACTGTCAAGAAAGCCATACACAAAGATGATACTGGTATATACAGATTGCGGAGATGAGGAACGGCGACGTAATCATTGTGGCGTCTCGTAAAAGTCGACTTCAAGCATGTTGTGAATTGGACGTTGGATCTCAAGACGACTTCCGGGAGCCACTGCGGAGGCTTGGTCAATAGATATTAGACATAGATCCAGGCAGGGATTTCGGTCGCTTGATACAGGTAGACCCGTCCCATCTGGCGGCCTCTTCCTGAGCGCCTACGCGAGCGGAAGCCACTTCAAAGGCTTGGGCAAAGTCTAACAGATCCAGGCGCGGGTCCGGCGGCTTATTCGTACGAAAAGGCCTCTCTAGGCATCCCCCCCCCCTGGCGGCAAACAGGGAAGTAAAGGCCACTTGAGAGTTTGGGGCAAAGTGACAGATCCAGGCGGGGATGTTCGGACACTTATTGAGGGTCAAGTCGCCTCTTTAGGCATCCTCCTCCTCTGCGACCGGGGGAACAGGAGCCACTTCTGAGGCTTGGGCAAAGAAGATCCGGGCCGGGACGTCATAGTCGTTAATGATGCTGTAGTAATTTCCTACTTTCCTTTTAGCGTTCTGTGGAGCAAAGGGAAGGCAAAGGGAAGGAAAAAAAAAAGGGGGGGGGCGGAGAGGGCAGGGCGGTGAGAGAGGAAACCCAAACAGAGAAAACTTGCGCACAAGCTGATTGGATGCAGAAAAAGGAACAAGTGTAGCGCAACTTACCCCTGGGCACAAACCAGGTCCCGCCAGCAGAAATTCGAAACTGCGCCCCATTGATAACGACTTGTACTTTTCCATAGTGCAGGAAAAACACCATGTGCATCTTGCGCGAGTTTTTGGGTCGCTTCATAGAATCAGGCGGGAGGTCAACCACGCCTGCGCCCATGAAGGGCAGGGTGAGCGTTTTGGCGAAGCGAAATGATGCGTCAGGAATGTCTCTAACTTCAATGGCGTCTGCGGCAATGGCCAGGCGGTCCTGCGTGACGCGCACTTCGTCTTCGTCGGCGGGTGGATAGAGCTCGTGCTGCGGCTCCCATAGCACGATATCACCCACGATTTCTCCGTCTTCGGTCTCCCATTTTTCGCGTTCCTCGTCTTCTTCGACGGCATCGTGGATGATTTGCTTGGCTTTGGTTCGGGTTCGGCTGTGAGGCGCACGTGCTGATGGGAGCGCATTTGGCGGGAGGCGGACAACATTCTGTGCGTTGGCCTCTGGCTCCAGGCCGAGGTCCAGGTCGTTGTCTCGTAGTACCTTGTTATCTCCCCACCAATCTACCCCTCGAGTCAGGGACGAAGGGCGTCCTGCTGGAGGTTGGCCGGCGGTAGAGGCGCCATTGTTTCGAAACGATACCAAGCCTCGACTTCTCGGCATGGGTGGGCCGCGTTGAATCTCCATGAATGATTCGTCGCCTTCGCCCTCATCCTCTTGATCCCTATCTCGTCGTTTCCGTGGGGGAGGTCGCTGCTCTGATTTCCGTGGCCTTCCCCTTCCTCGTTTTACCACTGTGGGTTCCGTCTTGGCTTGCGGTTTGGCTTCCATCTTTAATCCCGTGTTAGGTGCCTCGCGAGCTTGCGGTCTTGGAGCAGGCCGTGGCGCTGTTGGTGCCCCTCTTGTTGATGCTGATGCTGAGGTTGCTACTGGCCGCGGCGGTGGAGGCATATCTATTCGCTGTCTTTTGTTTTCCCTGGAAGGCTGCTCTTCATCTTCTGAAACGCCATGTTCAGCACGGGTCGCTTCCCACGACGGTCGCCCAATTGTGGTCTCGTGAGGTGATGACACGGGTCGCGATTCCTTCAGTGGTGGTAACGCCGGCGAATTGGTGAGTGATGGTGGGTAAGCTGGCGACTTCTGCGTTACGTCCTGGGGTGAGTAGGCGAGTCTCCCTGCAGCAGGAGGGCGGGCGTTACCTGCTGCTGGACTATCGAATCCTGTTCCAGTGAGGTTATCACTCCTCATGCCGTCGAACATGTCCATGCCTTCGTGTACAAGATCTGACACTGTCGGATCCATTGGCAGACTTTGTGCGTCGTCGACTTCTGCCTCAGCTTCGCGCTGCTCCTCCCGCATCTTCGGTAGCGACGGTCTCGGCGACCTGGAAACACGGCTGACATCCTTTCCGCCCATACTTCCCGATTTACCCGATGGTTTACCAAAGTCCAGTTTTCGAGTGACTGTCACATCGTGATCATCAGTGAGACCGCTACGCGAGGGAGAAGAGAGGTGTTCTATGAGGCGGCTCCTCCTCGCAGGTGAATTCAGATGTGTCTTGATAGGGGATCGACTTTTCGGCAGAGGCAGCGGTATACTGTGCCGGTTCTTCAAGAGCGTCCGCGGTCCTGGCCCATCGCCTTCACTGCCGTCAGCGTTCTCCTGTTCAAAACTCTCCGTATACTCTGAGCTGTTGGTACTCACTTGATGCGATTTCCATTTCCCCACTCCCCGCATCATCCGAGCTTTCATCTTCACGATTTGTTGGCTTTGCTTCCTGCGGAGAAAATATCGAATCGAGCGGCTGCATGCCATGTTCGTCCCGTTCGCCCCGGTCCTGGAGCACGACTCCTGTTTTACTGCGACCGCAGCATTAGCTCCGATGTTCAAATTGAGGTGTACATATCATGAGGCTTTTTGTCCATCTTTTCCGGTGGACTGTGCCGTGTATTATAGTCACAACATACCGACCACGAACACCAAGCTGGTGAAATGCTTGAGGCTCAGCCCGCGGCCGCTTAACACTCCGCGCCATGGCGATATACTGGGTGTCGCGCGGATGGCGGCTAGTCGCGACTCGGGTGTTTCGCGTTCAGACTTGTAGCGCGGCCGGAACAGTATCGCCTAGGGCCGAATATACGCGTCCTGTCGCAGAGTTCATCTGGCTTGTGACGACTGCCTATTGATTTGTTCTCTCCTTTATGAACCGGTGACGCGCTTGTTCACATGATGTACATAGGAGGTCGGAAAGGTCGGCTTGATGGCCGGTTTGATTTGGCTACCTACCTACCTACCTACCTAAGGAGGGATATGTAATCAGTTCAGTGCTTAGGTGGGGCCCATTGTGCGCCACGGTCCACCAACTTCGGACTAACGACGCGTCTCCATACGCGTAAAGCACTATCAGAGCCAGTCTTGCCTCAAACATCACCACCAGTAATTTTGTTGCACAAAAGAATGGGCGCAGCCTTTCGCAAGTTGCAACCCATTGTGTGATTCTATACTATCTTCCGAGAGCAAAGAAAAATCAATTCCGTTATTTAATCTTGCGCATCTGAAGGTCATCAGAACGCAGATCACCACCGACACCATGGAGGAAGCGCAACACCCCTCCAGCACCACCTTCATCCCCCCGTCCGTCGACCACTCTACTCTCCTCACCGGCGCCTCATCCACACACTTCTCCCCCGTCCCGCCCTCCCTACTTGCCTCGGAACACGACTCCAACGCCTCAAGTCTACCCTGCTGTCTCGGCGTCGACGAAGCAGGCCGTGGCCCCGTCCTCGGGCCCATGGTCTATGGCGTCTTCTACCTCCCCCTCCCGCTCTCCGATCCTCTCCTCCGCGAAACACACCACTTTGACGACTCCAAAGTCCTCACCCCCGCCGTCCGCTCCTCCCTCATGAAAAATCTCTGCACGCCTGGCTCCGATCTCCATTCCTCCTGCGGCTGGGCCACCACGTCTCTCTCCGCGCGAGACATTGGCGCCAACATGCTCCGTCCAAGCCCATACAACCTCAACGCCCAAGCCATGGACACGACCATTGAGCTTATAAGGGGTGTCTTTGATCGTGGCGTCAACATCCAAGAGATCTATGTGGACACCATTGGCCAACCAGCCACCTATCAGGCGAAACTGGAGCGTGTCTTCCCAACGACCAAGATCACGGTGGCGAAAAAGGCAGATAGCCTGTATGCTTGTGTGAGTGCGGCAAGTGTCTGCGCAAAAGTGACGAGAGATGCTGCGTTGGAGCAGCTGTACCTGGCGAGGGGGGTTAGTAGTGCTAGTGGAGATGCGGACTGGGGATCGGGGTATCCTTCTGATGCGCGCTGCGTGAATTGGATGAAGAGGAATATGCATCCGGTGTTTGGATGGGGTCCTGAGTGTAGATTTAGTTGGGGGACGGCAAAGGATATGCTGGATGGGAAGGCGGGTGCTGTCAAGGTGGATTGGCCGACCGAGGAAGATGAGTCGATGAGGTTGACGGACTACTTTGGCGGGGGGGAGCAAGACGAATTGGGGGGTTGGTATGGTTCTTCTGTGGGGGTAGATGTTTTTTGAGCATGGAGGAAGAAGGACAGCCAGGAAGTCAATCATGCCTCGTCTCTATCGATCTTCTTTTTCTCTGTTTTGTAGCATTCTGTTTTGGCGTAGGCTGCTCGTATACATAGCGGAGTCAACACGTGTAACAACGATATGACACAACGCTGCAAACAAGGACCATGCCGGTAAACTCATAGCCATGATATCGTATAGTATCCTACCATAAGACTACTCAATCTTATTTCTATCCGATCACTTCCCCCTCGTTCCCTTACCCAGAAAGAAAAGGCGCCCCTTCAAACCAGATTGAACCATTTTTGTATTACAGACACAGTACACGACAGCAAAACAAGGCAGCAAACCCTAAGGCCTCTCAAAGATCATCGAGATCTTCCTCCGCAGAACCATCTTTCCTGCCCCGACTATCCAATCTGTCCATGCTGATGGACTCGCGCTCGCTACTGTGCGCCGAAGAGTTCCTAGCAGGCACGTCCAGCGCCTGCCGCGCTGTTTCCGAGCTGGCAATAAAGTCGCGTAGCTGCTGCTTGGCAATATCGACGCCTTGATTAACCGCCGCGTTGCTCATCTGCATCATGGGGCCAAGGAGGTTCAGCGTATAGGCGATGTAGGTCCCTCCTGCGGCCATTAGGAGGAAGACAAAGAGGAACGGATTTCGCAGGACTAGAGTTTTCACGTGTTAGTTCCAATAAGATGGAGAAAAATATTAGAAAAGAGGGAACAAAGAACGTGAAGGAAGCGAAGGATAACCAATACAAAGAAAAAAGAGCACATTGCATCGGCATGTCAACGTACCCATGAAAATCTCGTTCCATCCCAGCGCGATAAGTAGCCCGTAAAAGTACCACGGAATCTGGGCAACACCACCAATAGCGCTCCTCTTGGCTTCGACATAGACGCCATCGGCCGTCTTTTTGAACCGGACAACAAGGTCCTGGCGCTTACTTTCGCTGAGCACCGTCATTTCTTCCTCGAGGCTCTTGCCTTCGTCTTCGTCCACGCCCCCAATGGGGGCTAGGTCCTCCTCGTCCCCTACTTCCGCACCACTTGGCTGTCCTCCGATAAAGCTGACGAGATCAGGAGCCGCATAGGTCGTAGAGAGGCGGAAACGCGATAGGAGCGGGATGAGGGTCAGAGTGGACTCTCGTGCTTTGGTATAGATGCCCTCAATGTCATCCGTGGGGCGCCATATACGCGGTACGCCCGCCTCGTCGTATCGGAACTTATCCTCAAAGTTTTCGCGCAGCTTGAGAAGAATATTGCCCTCCATGACCTCTTCCTCGATTCTCTCGCGCAGGCCGACCCAGCTCTTGCGGCGCAAGCGCCACATGCCCACCTCGGCTTCCTCATCGCTAGCGTCGAAGCTCTTGGCACGGTCTGCGAAGCGACTTTCGGCTTCTTTGACGATGCCGGTGAAGACGTTCCATACGCGATCCCAGAGGTCCTTCTCGCTGGGCTGGTCACCCGTTTCGGGCGCGCCGGTGCCGCCTCGTCCGGAGCCCAGCTTGTTGAACTCGAGGCCGATGGCATCGCCGAGACGGGACTTGACCCATCGCTCAACTCTTGTCGCCAGTCGTCGCATTTCCTCCTTGCGCAACTTGCCGCTAACTTGGTCGAGCTCGGCTTCGAACAACTGGTACTGGGACTGGAAATTGGTCCACGGCAGGTCTTGAATCACCAGTCCCTGCGCTTCAGTCTCGAAAATCTCCAGCGTCTTCTTCTTCTCGTTGGCCACAATCTCGGCAAACTCATAGCTGCCACCAGCCTTTTGCCCGGCCTTGACCTTATTTGTCACAGCGTCACTAAATGCCGTCACACCAGCCTTATGCGCAGCTGCTAGCTGGCCGACGTAAAGCGCCTTGAGTCTCGCATCGACCTTGGCCTCCAGCTCTTGTCTCTTGCGCGTGAAGACGCCCTTGTGGTAGCGGCTGGCCTGGACCTCGAACGCACCAAGCAGCTTCGCGCGCGCTGTGCTGCCCACACCGCCGAGGTCTGGGAATACGAGGATCTTTCCCAGCTTTGATGCCTCGCCCTGTTGCTCCTCAAGAGGGGCCACGGCGTCATCAAACGCCACCAAGACTTCGCGGGAAATTTCGTCGCATCGAAACTGGGCCAGCAGCTCCTGCTGGGTCGGTAAATCGAGGTCCTTGTTGTTGACAATCTGATCCCAGATGCCCTCGGCGTACACGGAGAATCCATCGGCGGGGATCCTGCGATGATACTCGGGCAGAAACACGCCGCCCTCCAGCTCGTGATCGCTGCCCTTGCTACCCCTGTGACCAGCAGTAAATCGGGTGCCCAGGTTCTGCACTTCACTAACAAACTTGTCCGCTTGAAGAATCTTGTGGGGCAAGGCGGCGAAGCCAAAATCGAAATAGTCTTGGATTTGAGCATTGTCGAGGCCCTGGGGTTTGGAAATCGTCGACCATATTTTTGTCAGATCTTGTATCAGAGTCGTGCGGAGGTTAGAAAGAGGCGTGGTGCCGAGGTGGTCTCGGATGACGAAGAAGAGAAGCGATCTTGGTGTCGATCTGCAGAGAAACATGTATCTATGAGCTTCATACGTTTCAAAGACGCTGGACAGTTCTTGCGTCCCCGCGCAAGCAATTGAAGACAACAAATGAAGAAAGGAAATAGAGGCAAGGCATGTCATACTGTTTATCTCGTAGAAAGAGCTGCAGGTTGACCTCAAAGACCGTCTTGAGCAGGCCCATGTTGGCGCCTTGATACAAGCCAACCTGATGCTCCCAGATATTGATGATCAATACCTCGCTGGTCGCTAGCGCAAAAAGGGCACTCTTCCTCTCAAAGTCTTGGTCCTCGCCGCGTTCACGGCCATCGGTGCCCTCGACGTCCATGACGAGGATGTTGTCGGCCATCTTTGCGCCGGCGCTCTCCTTGCGCTTATTCTTGGACATCCAGATGCCCTTTGTAGTTTGCCGGCGTTCCGTCTCGGACATGACGGAGAATTCGGTGCCAAAGAGATTATTCAAGAGAGTGGACTTGCCGGTCGACTGGGAGCCAAAGACCGAGATAAGATGGTAGTTGAAGCCGGACTCGGCGACACGGGTGTTTTGGAGATAATCGTTGAGGTTCGTACTATTTGCAGGAAACAAGGCGCATGCGCGCGCAGCTGTTGATTAGCCTTGGACACGCGTGGGATTCTGCATCCTCGAAGGAAGACGGTGGGATGCTGACTTGAATTCTTTGTCCTCGTCAATGACTTGGACGCCATGCTCGAAGCTCCCACCTGCAGGCGAGGCTCCCACGGCGGAGAAGTGGCCGTTCATGATGGCGATGGCAGCTCAAGGGCGGTTCCAGGGGCGACCAACATCAGACGGCGGCGCAGATGGGGATGAAGTAAGCCAGAGAAGAGAGCTTTGGCTTGCGAATACCTAGGAGCTTGCTGTGGAAAGGATAAAGGAGAGGACGAATGCGGTATGTACGTATGCTGGCCTTTGGATACAAAAGCGCGAACCGCTACGAGCCCGGATAAAGAGACGGCTCGAATGCGGCCGGGGTGGGATGCGCAAGGCACGGGGATGGAGTGTTGGGAATCTGGGATAGACAAGTGGGTCCATACGGCCGGGTCCCACGCGGACGGCTTGATTATTCCGCTCCGGGGCCAGCCGGGCCAAGACGACAACAAAGCAAGCCCACAAGCCATCCAAAGCTCCATCCAAAGCCACGAGCCCATGCCAAGCGTGGGACCCCCGTCACATCTCACAACTTTGAACTTACAAGTCCCCCTCATATCATCCCCAAATCACCCCATCTTTCCCATCTTTCCCATCGTCCCCATCATTGATCATTCCCATCGGCGCCATCTCCCATACTCGTCTTCCACGAACGCAAGCCAACATGTTGATCAAGGAATCCCACATCGACGTCCCCACGTCTGCCAACGGCAAGACAACTTCCATGCGTATGAAAGGACTCCGTCTATGTATCATAACCAAGCTCATCACTCACCTTTCACCGCAGGCATCTTCGTCTTCCACCCCACCATACCAAATTATCCCAATGCGTGCGTCCTCTAACACCCTCGGAAAATCTCCTATCCGCCTACATTATGAACGAACCGTAGTTGAGAGCACGATTCTGAAACCCAAACCAGTCGCTTCCCGGGTGTGTGCCTCTTTAGCGAGATCTACCAAGGTACCTCATTACGATGAAGAAGTTACCCCTCTCGTCCCTTAAGTAGTTCGCTCTTCTTCACTTTTCGTTTTGTGTCAGCACATTGAGACTTTTTGGCTTTGATCTGTTATTGTAAACCGGCTATGTATCTCCGGCTAGGATGTACTCACGCCCTCTTACAGTGACCGGCCCCGTCGCCCGCTTTGCGCGTCAAATTGCCGGACACGGCTTCATCGTCGCCGCCCCGTCCTCGTATCACGATTTCGTAGGTCCTGAACCGTTGAACTACGATGTTGCGGATACAGATCGCGGCAACAAGTTCAAAGTCGAAAAGGTGAGATGGCTTGGTGTTATCTTTTTCTCTCTGTAAACTGTGCCGTCATGAACTATTCTCAGCACAACTTTCAGCTAACCACATTCTCAGACCCTGGAATCTTATGACGCAGACTCATCTGCCACCGTGACCCATCTTCTGTCTCTGCCTACCTGTACAGGCCGGATCGGCGCAACGGGCATGTGCCTGGGCGGTCACCTCGCCGTCAGAGCAGCCGTAAGTCTCCCACCACCTCAAAAAGCCACATCGCGAGTTTGCAGTTATGTGAATAGTACATACATACATATCGGTTTCTCACCCTTTTCTATATCTATGTAGCTTGACCCCCGCATCACAGCTACGGTCGCCTACTTCGCCACAGACATCCACTCTCGCACCCTCGGCCCTCACCCCTCGGCCAACAGCTCCCACACCCCGCCCACGGCCTCAAACCACACGCTCGATCTATTCGCGAATCTCAAGGGTGAGCTTTCTCTCCTGTTCGGACTCAAGGACACGCATGTCCCCGATCAGGGACGGGATCTCATCCGCCAGAAGCTGCGCGAGGCGGGTGTAGTTTACAGCTTCCACGAGTTTGCCTGGGCGCAGCACGCGTTCATACGCGATGAACTGAGCAAAGGCCGCTACGATCCCGCCATCACGAAGACTTGTTTTGAGATCCTGCTCGAAGTATTTGGGAGGATCCTCAAGACAGATTTGGGAGAGAGGGAAGGGGGGCCGGTGGAGCTGGAGCATGTCTGTTAAGAATACGAAGTATACAATCATCCTTGACACAAGCCCTAGCAAAACACCTAAGTAGTGATGAGATAAGACACACGTGTCAGCCAGTGTGTCGAGTCCTGTCATTAAGCGAAAAGAACGGCCCCTCGAGTAATCTGGTCATCGAGTCGGGTGCTCTTGGAAACAACACTATGATTTGTATCACAGAAGGGCGTGAGTAGTTCGAGTCTGGGATATATGTAGTTGTCCTGCAAGAACAAGACCGTGCGGCCTCATCCGCCAGATCCGCCAGAAGCTAGCGAGACGCACGCGTTCGTGCTGTTCAGTGTCCCCGAGTTGTCTAAGCGCAACACAAGATCATGCGCCTTGGATATGAGCAAAACCCTAAGACCCTTCAGAAACCCCGCCACTATGAGATCCCTGTGGGATTCAGTTCAAAGTGTGTACATACCTCTTCGGGGAGGGTGAGAGGCTTCTCGAGACAGATTCGGAGGGCGGCGAACAAGGGTAACAACAAAACTGGAGCAGTAGCCCTGGTGAAAACATAAATAGTGATGGCGTTCTATATTGCCATTATAGACCTTGCAAACGATCATGATGAAACAGGATACATGCTCAAAGGAGATCATTGTATCACGGCCAGCCGATGAAACATGCAAGATCGAGAGATTTGTATAGCTGTAATAACAAAAAAGGAGGCTTCAAGTTAGACACTTTCATCTCTCTAAAAATCCTGCGTCAAGTTGAATCAATTCTGCGCAGCTGAGCTAGGGTATACAAATTCTCAACACCCTAAATCAACATATCCCGCAAAAGCTAACTATACCTTCCAATGTCCTATTCTTTAACATTATGAGAATGTTTTTTTTTCCCACCGGCTTTCAGGTTTCCCCCATTTTCTTTCAAGATGCGCCACGTAGCTCATTGTATATCCCATTCTATGTAGTCCCCTGTTTACTGATGCCCAGACGATGCTGGACCCTGCGCCGCGCCTCTTGACGGCCCCCGTGACGGGCCGCGTGATGGCCCGCGATGTACACTACGTCCTGGCTGCATGCTCTGCAAAGCCGACAACGGGAGACCATCCTCTTCCTCTTCCTGCACAGTAGCCTCATGCGGTACATTCCGGTTGAAGCTATAGAATCGCTGCGGCAGCCCCGTCTGCGCTTCTTCGTCAAAGCTCCCCATGTGCGGACTGTTGAGGGTGTTCGCCTCTCCAGGGTTCAGCGTCTGGAGACCCTCGCCGGCTCTCCTTCGTCCACGCTGACTCTCCTTCTTGAGGAGTTCGTTCCGGACCGACTCAATGTCCTTGGACCGGCGGGGATCCTCGGATGGGGAACGAGAGATGAAGGATCGGTCGTCGCGGAAGTCCCAGTTTCCGCTTGTTTCCAGGGCGAGGGAACGAGCATTCAGCTCCGCGGCAGCTTGCTGTTCCGCGGCGCGAGCTTCTTCTTCTGTCTGGTGGGTTTGCGCGGGGACCATGCGAGCAGCGTCGGCGGCTTGCGCGGCCTCCTCTCGGCTCTTGGCTGCCCACTGATCCGTTACGGCAACCGCATAAGTTGGGTTCGTGGGTCCGCCGAGCGTCTCGCTGCCGCCGCCAGGTTCGTAGATGGGGATCTTCTTGAGAGCAAGGGCTAGGGCACACATAAACTTGGAGCGGCGAGTGGCCCGGACAACACCATTATGCCAGTTAGACTTGTGCTGAATCGATATTTCAAGCGTAAGCTTGTCCAGATCGTTGACTCCGGTAACACCAATGGTGAATTCGGGCTTGAAGTCTCGGGAATTGTCGGGGTGCCTGACAAACTTTTCCATTTCGGCTCGGAGGAGTTCAATGTCTTCAAAGGAAGTATCGAAGGAAACGTCCACCGAAAAGCTCTCCGTCATGGCCTTGCTTCGTGTAACATTGTCGATCCAAAGATTATTCAGCACAATGTTTGGTACCTGTATTGCGTTGTAAATCATTATGCGTCAGGAAAAAGCTCTATTATAGGAAATGCCAGAAGAAGAGTGTTACATACCTGAGTAACCTGATTCTGCGCAGTTTTGGTAAAAACAGTGTACAGTAACGAGATTTTCTCGACAATCATCTGTGAACCACTAATCTCGCATCTGTCGCCAACGTCATATGGATGCTTAACGAAAAGGAAGATGCAAGAGCCCAGGAACTCCTGTGTAGTGACTGCAAAGACAAAGGATAGAGACAGCAGAGCTGTACCCGCTGTCGCCACCGTGGTCAGGAAGCTGCTGTGGAAGAAGAAGACTGTGTGAACAAATTAGCAAGGTACTTGAATCAATAATACACAACTCTGTAATACATACGAAAGATAAAAATGGTAATCAAAACCACGACAAAAAGCAAGACCTTGTCGAAAACGAGGAGAGCCTGTCCAATGTCCTTCATGCCCTCGCCAATCGCTTTGCGCTCCTTGCCGATCTCGACCGTTTTGCGCACCATTTCGTCGAGACTGATGTCGCCGTTCAAATCAGAATCTATCATGTTGAAAGCCTCTTCGGCCTCCGCCTTGTACGCGGGGCCGAGAACCTCCTCAAAGTCTTCGATATAGAGCGCATCTTTGCCCTCGAGCACAAAGGACATCCATATGCGACGTCCCAAGGCCTCAGACGGCAGTTTCTTCTCCAGGGCCTCGAGCACGATGGAGTGAGCCGAATTGGGGTTGAAGACTTGTTTGCCAGTGATTTCGTGGGCCACGTGACCGACGGCAGATGTGACTTTGCCTCCGACTTTGCCTCCAAAGCGACCCACGCCACCGATAATCTTCATGGGTGTAGCGGAGCCATTGCCACCGATAATCTTCTTCTTCTTGGATCGCAACATCATCTCAATGCTATCGTTGATGACATAGTCTTCCTCGGAAAATTCGTGGCAGTACATGGGGAACAGCGTTCGAGAAGCGTCGTATAGGAGGCCGAGGAGATGAATTTCGCGCTTGGAAGCCTTGATCCTGTTCGCAAACGAGCGTTGATGATAGGAAACGCCAATGAGCTGAACAAGAGCCTTCTCGACCAGGAGGACGGCCGACGAGACAAACAAGGCGCCCAAGATCTTTTCTATAATATCGGTCCACTCAATGCCAATGGAGAGCGCACCGCTGAAGAGTTGCTTGAAGGTAATCCAGGTAGCCAGCGCCCAGAAAAAGAGCGAGAGTGTGATATTGAGATTCCTCAAGACAGTGGCATACTTGCGCACACCAGTGCTGACAACGCCGGAGACGAATAGGAAGATCTTGGGAAGCAGCCATGCGACGATCTTGCCGGCCCAAAGAGTGAGCCACGTAATTTCTAACCATAGTAACAAGCTATAGACTGAGGGGCCGTCCTTGATGACAAGCTTTTCGTTGGAGTCTTTGACTCGTACGTCGCCTATCGTGGGCGTTTCTTTGTTACCCGTCAAGGCCAAAACGATGACGGGTACAGCCAAGATGATGCCCACTGGAATAATATAGACCATGTAGCGGGTGACGACGGAAAAGCCAATGACCTTGGCGTAGAATCGGCCAAGTGCATTTACACTGACTTCGTCGGAGCCACCAGTATTCTTTCGCCCTAGTTTATCTTCGTCGAGCTTCCGTCGTCGACCAGCATGTCGATGCTTGACCTCGACTTCGTCCTTTTCATATCCATCTTGCGATGTGGAATCATACGAATTCGAATTGGCTTGGTGAGTCTTGCGTACGCCGCTAGCGGAAGCGTGGCTCCTGACGGCCGTCAGGGGAATTCCAGACTCATTCATGTCTGCGTCCTGTGTGTTGCTCCCGAGTTGGATGAAGCCCGAGTTTCGCGATCCAAGAGAAGTTTGCCGGTTCGGCATTGCAATCGAAGCGGCAGAATCGGAAGCGAGATTGAACCAACATGCGAAAAAAAAGCGAGTGTATCGTCAGGGTTCGGGAAGCGAAGGGTGCTAGCGATATGACAACAACAAGTTGGGTCGACCAGAGCTCGCCGTACAGACAAACCAAAGTCCAGCTTCAGTTTTTTGCACAACGCACGATGTACAATGGCTGCTCTATGCGATGGCTCGCCGTGGTCGAATGCGAATGCCCGTTGGAGGCGTGGTCGTTCTAGGATTCTCTAGGAAATATAGTTGTCGACAGAGATGCAGAATGAACAGGGCTAGGCCAAAACTTGGCGAGAATCAAACAGAAAACATGTATTCAAAGAGGCTACCAGAGAATGTCATGAGGAAGAAAAGACTCTAGGACAAACATGGAGAGTTCAAGACGGCAGAGGAAATAAAAGCAGATCCCAGTGTCAAAAATACAATCAAAAGGCCCAAGGACTCAAGGAGGCGGAGGGGTGTGGGGGTTGGTGGAGTTGGTGGATGCCGAGAGGCTAGAGGAAACAAGCCATCAGGATCCGTGCCTCTCATTCTCCCTCTCTGATTCTATGAGCTCTGCCTCACTCGGAGTCACTTCTCACGCGTTACAAGGTACAGTGGATACGCAAACAGTGAACTTTCTGCCCTCTTCTGACTTCTCGTCCGCTGCAGGGAAAGGGGAAGAGGCGACGCTGAGCCGCTGCGAGCTCCGATGTACCTCGTGTCGCGTCACGCGTGTGAACGAGCATCGTTGGACATGCCGCCGCCACCGACACTACCGGCGCTGGGTCCAGGCACAAGCGTCGGAACATCTTCTTCTGATTGGGCCGTTCTGTTTCACGGTCAGGGGCCAGGGCTAGCGCCAGGTTTTGACGTGGCGCACGCGGCCAGAGTTTGGGTATGTATTTGGTGCGTTTGATGGATAATTCATGACTTACAAGTTACAGTAAAACGGGCGCAGCCACGACGAGGCATGCATGTTTTAGCTCATCGCGTTCCCATTGCCATTCCTGCGGATTATTCGTACGATACACGATCAAGCTGCCCCTGTCCTTGCCCTTGCCCTTGTCTTGTCTTTGTCAGGCGATGCAGTTCCGTGGCTGCGGGTGGACGGCAGTCAGCCAATGAGGGCGTCGTTTGCTAAAGCTTTTTTTGCGTTTTCTTTTTTTGTCTTTCTGATTTTATTCTCCATATGCATGTGTTATTACATATTCTCCATACTCTCCACGGTATGTACAATGTACTCCGTACCCCATATATGTATGTATGTATGTACATATTACATAGGTAGGTAGGTACTTACTCCGTATTGAAATCAAGTCTAAGACGAACGGGACCCCTCTGCTTGTAGGAGGTATGTAGGTACCTACATACCTCCTATTTACCGAGTACATACATAGAAGACGCAAGCTCTGCCGCACAGAGCGCAAAGACTCGCCTAGCGCGTCTATCGCCATCGTCCCGCCCGAGACCATCGGGGAAACCGCGATCGAAGAATGCGATTATGTAATCCCCAATCGCCCCTCCGCTGCGGGGTGGTACGGTGCCACGGTGGTGTCAGTGTGTCACTGGTGTGGTAGATGTTTTTTGCAGGTTTTTTCAGTGGGGGGGGGAGGGCGTTGGTGACGAATGAGGTTGCGGAAAAGGCGCGGTACGGTGGCGTGATAGGTTGTTTGTGCGATTGTTTGTCTCTGGAACGTACCTGCGGTCGTGGTATACAACACAGTGCACACCCAAGATTCGCGTTTCGGATGTTCCTTGATGAGTTACCTCATTGGCACGGTGGTGAAACGAGTGGTCTTACAGGTATGTACTCCGTACAACTTACAATGTGTCGCAGGACCTCAAACAGGGAGAGCAACCCCTTTCCCTTTCCTTTTTCGGCATCATCAATGTACCCATGGGGATGCCATCATGGCAAAGATGCCCATTCGCTTCAAAACCACGTGAGAGTCAAATTTCTGATCCGGTCGCGACAGCACATGATTGAAACTCGTCTTGATCGCTTCGTGAGGTGTAGACTGCCAGCACCGTTTTCCACTACCGGCTGCCGATGGTCATAACTTTCGAAGCCGATTGTGACAGGACGTGAGAGAACGGCTGCATCTCAACATCACGATTGCTGCGTATTCCATCTCAGACCGCGAATGAAAACGCATATGAAGAACGGGTATCATTTCATAAATTTCCTGTCCATGACGACACAGCTAAATCACACAATAACTGCCACCCGATAACATTGTGAAAGCTCAGGAAGTACGTAGCTTCTCTAGTTGCCGACACCTCGATGAATCGAATTTTGCGACTGGTTCATCACCGTCGTCATGTATCCCATCATGTTCTTCATCTCCATCATCGCCTTGTCGTTCTCGAATCCTAAATGACTACTACTACTATCCTGTTCCTCTTCCTCCTCTTCATGCGCCGCAACATCAAGCTGGTACAGCGGCGCCAGTGTCGCGTTCCTCCTCCACAGAATCCAGCGCTTGAACCACCAGGGCAGCGTCTTCGTTGTCTGGTAGCGCATAAAGACGCGCGTGGGAACCGCAAAGATGTAATCTAATTCCTCCAAGGTGCGTTGCTTCGTCTCCGGAACAAATAGGAAGATCAGTACCAGTGCCGCAATGTTGAGACATGCGTAAAAGCCAAACGCGCCGAGAACGTCCAGCCGATCTAGCATGAGCGGGAACGTAATGCCCAGAACAGCTGCCCAGAATAGATTCGTCGCAACGGCCCATGCCATGCCAACCTCGCGGTGAGACAACGGGAAGACTTCCGCGGAGTACGTAAAGGGCACGGGACCCTCTCCGGGTGAATAAAATGCTGCGAAGAGATAGACGAATAGTGCCACAAGGGCAAGGTGAGGACCTGCCGTGCCCGGGATCAAGGTACATAGCCCGGCAGCGAGGAGTGTCCATGCCATTTGTGGGAACGTGAAGAGCAGGAGAGATCTTCTTCCAAAGGTATCAATCGTCCACACGGCCGGGAACGCAAACAAGAAGTTGATGAGCCCAAAGCCCCAAGTCGCCCACAGGGCTTCTAGTTTATTCGCTCCAGCTTCGCGGAAAACGTCTGACGAATAAAACGCAATGATGTTTATGCCGCACATTTGCTGCGCAATCATGACAATAAATGACGCTAGAGTGGCACGACGGTTGCGCGGAATCTTGAATAGCTCAATGAATCGGTTCACGTAATTGCCATGTCCCGCGTACTCTTGCTCGACCTGAAGCTGGACGTGAATGTAGTATAGATCCCGCGCAGCCTGGACGCGCGTGTTCCTTAGCCGGCACAGAGACCGCATGGCATCCCTGTAGCGATTCTTCTTGATAAACCAACGAGGAGATTCGGGACAAAAGAAGATGAGAAGCGCGAGGGGTATGGCCGGAATGAATGCTGAACCGAGTTGGTATCGCCAGACCTCCCCATGAAGTCTCATGAGGCCGAGATTCGCGCATGTGCCCAGGAAGATTCCGAATGCTGTCCATAACTGCCAACTCATGACCAAAGCCCCTCGAATAGGGGCGGGAGAATTCTCGGCCGCATAGATGGGAACTGCTCACCCGGTGTGATTGTTAGTCTCGAGTAGAGAAGGAGGAATTTAGAATCCCGCATCACCAACTTGATACGGTGGGCCAAACTCACCAGTGGAAGCCTTGGTCCCCATGCCAACACCAAGGAGGAATCGGCAAGCAAAGAGTTGTTGCCAGGTATTGCAAAACGCACCAGCCAAAACAGGCCATAGACAAAAATTGGCCGACACAAAGATGGCGCCGCGACGACCAAAGTAAGAGTTGATAGGGTCAGTTAGCCAGCACCCCACGAGGGCAGTGCCAATGTACGGCGCAGAATTTACCAGTCCTACCAGCATTTTGTGGCTGACTTCCGGGCCATCGATGCCCAAAGCCCTGGGGAATTCAAGATTCGCGCCATTGGACCCCGTCTGATCCCATCCTTGTACAGCAGCACCGATGGAACAGGTGATGATGGTGAGGTACAGTACTTTAGGAACGCGCCATTTGTGGAGGACCTCGTCGCGGAGAGATTCGATCTCGTCCTGGCTCAATGCTTCAGGGCCCGTGATATCTTCGTAGCCGGTGGGATCTTGGGCGACAAGAGCGCCCTGTCGAATGAGATGCCGATAGTCATTGAGGTTCTTGTCATGACAAAATTGATCCACGTTGCTGAGAAGAACACGACGAGGAATACCGATCAACGGATTCTTGATTCTGAATGCGGAGTTCAACTGTTAGATTCAAGTGTTGCGTTTGCATTTCGGATGTGGCATCGAGTGTTGTCATACTTGGCTTCGATATTGGAGCTAAGGTCGACTCGAGGGAAGGAAGTTGAGGGAGAGCGGAGCCCTGCCTCAGTCGACGTGATCGTGTGCAGGTCGTTCGAAAGCCTGACAAGCGTGACAGAAAGAAAAGAGAGTTTTTCAATCAGCTTGGAGTTACAAGTCAACGGCAGTATTGCTGGGTTTGCTAGCGAGAGAAAAGAGGCTAGATTTCGCCAAGAAAGCAGAGGCATCAGGATAGCTAGGTAGAACAGCAAGTCGCGCAAGGCTGCAACAGATCGGTTTTAACACCCCTCCTCAGGAGCTCAACTCGTACCTCGACAGTCTCGACTCTCCTTCGGCTCTTTCAATATGCTCCATCATGGCCAGCAGCGACAGCCGCCCCCACCGCTACAGCGGCTGTCACAAGCACCAGGCAGCTAAATCCGGGGAAATGAACGCGATGTGGTGTATCGGGGATTCGGGGTAGGTAGTTCTAGTGGAGACGTGCCGGGGCAGGAATATTTGTCTCATGAACTTTGTTTCGCATCAGGCAACGGATCGGCGGACGTCGGAAGGCGGAGGATTAATTGGCAAGTATTAACGGCGTTGGCAGAAGTCTAGGTATGTATGTATTGTAATGTGCAGCACGAGACTAATAAGCACAACATCGCATCGTGCACGGATGATGGCTATCTCCTCTTGGATGGCTGCTAAAGGATGAAGAAGAAGGATGTGTGTACTCTCAGAGAAGAGCTGAGGCTACTCGGTCTATCGCGTCCAGTCTCGTCAGCAAGACGAGCAAGCTGCCCATGCCCATGGCTGACTGAGCCTCGCCTTTGGGGGGG
>SRQH01000453.1:0-23362 GCA_018360345.1 Claviceps sp. LM84 group G4 | reverse complement strand
CCCCCCCCCCCCCCCCCCCCCCCCCCCACAAGCACCCTCTTCTTCTTCCCTTCCCCTCTTGAAGCATATTTTGAGAAGGGAGAGGCGAAGTCCTTGATGAAGAAAATGAAGGAGGATGAAACAACCCCCCAAAGGATGTGGAGATACAATGCGTGACGTGAGTTTTGGCAAAAACAAAACCAGGAGAGTCTAAAGAGACAAGACAGAACCCTAACCCCAGCGCCCCCCCTCCCTCTCCGCCTCCAACCTCCTCATCCTTTCCTCCTCGTCAACCCCATCCCTCGCTTCGGTACGACGACCCGTCCGCCTATCCCTGCGGCTTGTAGGCCCGGCATCATCTCCAAGCTCATCGCGACTCCTCTTCGACCCTGCCAGGGAAGCCAGCCCAGCCATGCGCTGTGCTTCTTTGAGAAGGCGCTCGCGGTTACGGGCTTCGCGTTCTAGCGTGTGGGGGTCGGTGCTTTCGCTGTGGGATGGCTTGTCTCGGTCGCGGCTGGGGGATGCTCTCCTGCTGCTGGTACTGGTGTGAGTCTTGTCTCCTCTGTCTCTGTCCCGCACCGAACCTCGGTCGCGGTCTCGGTCACGATCACGGATGCGGTCGCGGTCACGATCGCGATCTCGGCGACGTTCTTTGCGGTCCTTGCGGTCGCGGTCTTTGTCTCGTCGGCGTGAAGAGCTATTGTCGTAATCTCTGTCCTTGTCTTTATGACTACTGCGGTGGGAAGAGCGGGATGATTTCGTCTTTTCGTCATCTCGGTACTTGTCCTTGTCTCGATCACGGCGGATTTCACTGTCTCGTGTTCGGTCTTTGTCCCTGTGGCTGCTGCGGTAGTGAGTTGACTTCTTGACCGATTGGGGTGACGCTGATCGTGACCGGGACGGGTCGGTTTGCTTGTTTTCGGGTGGTTGATCATCATCGCCACCGTAGAATGGTTTCTTGTAGCTACTGCTGTGGTGTTTTTTGCGACGAGGGCCTTCGTCATCTTCGTCTTCGTTTACAGATTCAGAGCGTTGTCGCCGCCTTCGATGGGAGCTTTTACGAGAGCGGCTGGCCGTTCGGCTTCGACTTGGGCTTCGAGTTCTGCTTCTCTCCATGTCTCTGCCTCTATCCCTATTCTTGCTTCCGCTGCGGCTTTGAAGTACACTGCCCATCTGCGACCTTGATGGTGAGCGGTTGCGACTGGGCGGCGGCTGACTGCCTAGGTTACTTCTGTCACGTATTTCGTGGTCCTTGGATGGCTCTCTGTTAGCATCATGAGCAGTCTGCATCTCCTGTTCACGGTCGAGAGATATGTCACTGCGCGGGCCGACTTTGACCGTTGCCGGCCGAGGGATTGGCTGCGGTGTGCCAGTGTTTATCTGGAATTGCGCTTCATTGCCCACTGGGTAACCTCGCGCTCTCAAATTATGAAGGCTCGTATTTGGCAACCCTTGTCTCATAGCCTTGGGTCCGGTTGGGGCATTAATGGGCACATCCTGACCTGGCAAGACACTTTGGATAGCTCCTGTTCCATTGGCATTACCTTGAGCGTCCCCGGACGACGACGCCTCAATTTGTTGGCCCTCAACGCCGCCAGCGGATGGGAGATCGATTCCTGCTCCTTGACCACCGCTATCGCGATTTGCAGTTTGCTCCGACCCTTCATCGGCATTGCCATTGGTACTGGTTGCGTCCTGAACTTGTCCCGCATACGCTTGAACACCTTGAGCCTGTGGCTGTGGCTGCGGCTGCTGATGAGAATGCTGCTGCTGCTGCTGCTGCTGCATGTATTGTGCTTGCGCATGTCCATGGCCCTGGTAGTTGGACAAGCCGTGATACTGATAGCCTCCACGGCCGTAGCTACCGAATGCGCCACGGGCGCGACCGCGACCACGACCAAAGTTGCCTCGGCGATAATCATTGATATGACCATAATTACCTTGATTGTAGCCTGTCTGGAATCCCGAGTTAAAATTCCCAAAATCACCAGTGCCCATGCCGGTACCATTTTGATTGTAATTATTCTGGTCGAAATTCCACGACTGTGAACCGCTCCAGTCATTCATATTGGAACCCTGCCCAAATCCACCTCCATAACTGCCTCCCATGCCGTTCATGCCCATGCCTTGAAAGCCACCGTTCATGTACATGTTCTGCATCGCCATTGGGTCCATACCCATTCCCGGCATACCTATATATGTAGCAGCAAGATAAAACGTTGTCAGCGGTGCCTCTATGGCGAGAAAGCAAATGATGAGGCATTCACACACGCACGCACATCACATGACACACGAACACGCAGAGCATAGGGGAACACTGGAGTCGAGTTGGAGCAAACACGTACCCATCATAGAGAAGTTGCCAAACGAACCTGGCGCCATCCCGTTTTGCATAGCCATCATCATCTGCATCTGGTTCAAATCACCAGGACCCGAGAACATTGCACTATTGTAGCCACTGTTCATTGCATCTGTTCCATAATTTTCTTTTTCATTTTCAGTTTCGTTCTCGTCTTCGTTTTCGTCGCCAACGTCTTCGCCAGCCTGGCCTAGCTGTTGGCCGTCGCTGTTCTGGACCTCTTGCGATTCCCCGTTAACTCTATCTTCATCTCCATGACTGCTCGGGTCGGCCGCCGGTGGTAGTGGGCCTGTCTCCGTCTTCGCTTCGTCGCCATGGCTTATATCGGCCTGGAGAGGAGTCAGCTGTGGTGTTCAGATCGTTCAACTCTTACTTTGCTTAGTTCTTACTTGATCACTGGCTGGTGCGTCTTGTGATACTGATGTCACAGGGGCTGTCTGCACGCCTTCTTTGTCTGCCGACTCTTGGCCACTAGCATTCGTGGTTGCCGATACATCGTTGTCCGAAGCTGGCTGCGGTTCTGCAGGCGTCGATTTCGGTTCCGCCACAGGCGTTGCAGGAGCCGGTTGCTTTGGACGACTCGCTTCCCTTTTCTTCTCTGCCGTGCGGAGAAAAACTCGAATGGTTGTCCTCAATGATTTGTTCGGATTACAGTCCTCCGCAGACAGGGGCGAATGCTCGCATACAGGGCAGGAGGGAGGAAGGTCGGATTGACCTAAAATTAAATGACATGAGCAAGTTTTCCCGGACGGCGACTTGGTAGAGGACCTACAAGATTCACATATTGCCTGCTCACAGCAAGGAAGCCGAAAAGCATTGATGGCTAGTTTGCTACATATCGCACATCGCAGCTTGATCGGAATATCGTCTGGCGACAACGAGCTTCCCGTTCAGTCAGTATCAGGTTCCATGTTTCTTCCACCATTTCCTATCAGCTGGCAACATTTCGTTGTCGAAACCTACCTGATCAGCTCGGCCTGAGCTTCAGAAATCGGAATCGCCATGTCGACGACACCCTCGTGAAGACAGTCTACCGCGACTGCATCGACTGCATCGGAGAAGGACGGCGCGGCCGAGACTAGATATATCGAGGCCGAGGAACGAGCACCTTAGGTGCGCGGGAGGAATAAGGTCGGTTTGGTGGTCGCTGAGAAAACGTCGCTTGGCGCAGTCGCTGCGCTTCGCAACTCGCTGTTGATTTAGACCTAGGATGTAGTGATAATGAAGGACGGGACTGCATTCGTACGTAGTGAGAAAACTACGGCATGCCTTGGCTTTGAGCTGTGAGGAGATTTGATGGAGCCAAGTGAGCCACGCAAAGGAGTGGGGCCTGACAGCGGCCTTGTGATCTTAGTGTCCCGCCGAGCTCACGTGACTGTTCTCGAGATTGCCTCCATGCGGCGGATGAAGAACGACGCATTCTGAAAGACAGGTGAAAGCGACGAGAGACAAAGTCACAAAATGCATGTTAAATAAGCATCTAAATTAAACAGATAGAATATAGGCTCAATAAGGAACAAAGGATGAGGACCACCAGAGAACTGGACATGAAGACAAGGAAGAAGAAAAAACAAAAGAGTCAGCGAACATGTGACTCCGAACGTTGCACGCCTGTTCGCATCAATTTGCTGGCACAAAGAAAGAAGCACAACCTTCTCAGCGCCCTTCCATGCAGACAATGAAACCCCCTTAACCTAACAAGCGCACCCATCCTTCACGCCGGCATCCCTAGCCCCCAAGGTGACACGCTGCTCTTCCCCTGCCCGATTACCGGACCCAGCGGCTCCAGGGCCCCGAGCGGATTTGAGCGAAGTCTCGGGAATTGAATTTGCGATAGCGGTAAAGACTTCCGTGACATTATGACCAGTCTTTGCACTGGTCTCAAAGAATAGCAGGCTCTCTTCCTCGGCGTAGGCCTTGGCTTCCTCCGTCGACACCTTGCGGGCGTCCTCCGCGTCATCGCCAGTGTCAGCCTCTTCGCTTTCTGCTGCTGATTCACTAGCCAAATCAAGCTTGTTTCCTACCAAAGCAATCACCATTCCGGGGGACGCTTGCCGTTGCAGTTCGACAACCCAGTGCTTGGCTTTGACGAGTGAAGTCGGCTTGGTCAGGTCGTAGACAACGAGGGCGGCTTGGGCATTGCGATAGTACATGGGGGCAAGAGATGCAAAACGCTCTTGACCAGCGGTATCCCAAATCTCAAACTTGATCGTCCGGGTAGGCAAATTGCACTTCTGCGTCAGGAAAGCAGCTATGAAACATCGCACCAATTAGCATGGAGCACACCAACTATGTGACGACGACGATGGGGCAAGTGGAGAGGAGATATTTGCGCTGCAGGCGACCGGATGAGATGAATATTAGTGTACCTCCGATCGTGGGTTCCTTGTTTTCCTGGAAATCGTTGTTGACGAATCGTAGGACAAGCGAAGACTATGGCGGCACTGTTAGGTGGAAAAGATAATGACCGGGAACGCAAGAAGAATCGGAGTTACCTTGCCAACGGCTGCTTCACCAAGCAGGACCAGCTTGACGCTGCTGCTCGGCTTGGGAGCATTTGAGTCGGCCATGTTGTTGTTGTGGGTATCGGTATGTTGAGCGTGCGGCACGCAGGGAAGAAGGGAAACAAGGTTTCCACAGCGAAGAGGCGAGCACGTTCAGCTGCCTGTGTCGAAGCGGTTGATAGAGTGATTGACGACGATGATGAGTCAAAGGTGGCGGGTGGTGGTGATTCAAGATGGCCGACGGGATCTCAAGTTCTCAACGCAGTACATGTAGCGGTCGGCGCTTTCCCAGCCGCAAAGCAGACGGAGACGGAGACGGAACCGCGACGACGATGCGGGGCGCACGCAGCGATGACGAAGGCCGACAGTTCTAAACTTCTAACTTCTCCCAATTGATTCAATGAACCAACAAGTTACAAAACGCTTTGTGGCTGGCGGTACTGGCGGCTGGCCAGATCGATCCACTTTTCTGCGGTCTGCGGGCCAAAGTTCTGCCTGTCCCGATCAGCCCCGGCAGAAAACTGCTCACCGCCAAAAATTCTGGACAACCTTGAAAGTTGAGTCGAAGTCGATCCCCAGCGTCTCGTCAGGGTACAGCGCTCGTTGAACTTCCGATCGCACTTAACGAGTGTGATACATACTGAGCGCATACCATGGCTTCCGTTAAGTCAGGCGCCGCGAAAAAAATGGCACTCAAGCCAGAGAAATCGAAGCGCAATCTGATAGACGACAGCGACTCGAATTCGGACTCGGATGAGGGTGGTGCCCAATTAGACAACGGCGGCTTCAAGGTCAACGAGGAGTATGCTCGCCGCTTCGAGTATAACAAGAAGCGTGAAGAGCGACAAAAATGTGGGTAGACGGTCTTGAAGCACCTCACATTGCACTTTGTTTCTTTGTCTTACGGGAACTGACGAAGCGTGTAGTAGAGGAAAAGTACAACGCCGATGGGAAAGGGCAGAATGCAGGAGGCTGGAATGGTGACGACGACGACGACGATGACGATAAGGATTCCTCATCATCCAACGAGACGGAGGACGAGGATGGTTTCCTCGCAACCGAAGACCTGGACGCTCAAATTTCAGCAACTCTACAGGCAATCCGGAACAAAGACCCCCGCTTATACGACAAAGACTACAAATTCATTGAACTTCCGGACGAGGAAGAAGCAGGAAAACCCAAGAAAGAGAAGCCCGTGTTCCTTAAGGACTATCAGAGAGAAAAGCTCTTGCGAGGAGACATCGGTGGCTCTGATGCAGAGGATGAGGGTGCACCGCAGACGTACAACCAAGCACAAGATGCTTTGAAGAAGTCTATTGTCTCGGAGATCAAGGCTGCCAAAGGGGAAGACACTTCTGATGACTCCGACTCCGACGATGGATTCATGAAGAAGAAAAAGAACAGTGCTGCAGCTGCGACAGCAACGGCCACCAGGACCGAAAATGGCGTTCACCCATCCAGAGCTGCAACCATCACAGTCTCCGAGCTGGACGTGAAAAATGCCGACAAGGATCCTGAAACGTACCTGTCCAACTTCTTAGCTTCCAGAGCATGGATCCCTGAAGAAGGCGGGCGATGGAAGGCCTTTGAATCAGATGATGGCGAGGACAATGTCGAAAATGCCGATGAGTTCGAGCAGGCCTACAACTTGCGCTTCGAGGACCCAGAAAAAAGCAACGAAGTCCTAAAATCGTACGCCCGTGACTTTGCTGCCGCCCGATCTGTCAGACGAGACGAAAAGAGTGGACGACAACGCCAAAGAGACCTAGAGCGTGAGCGAAAAGAAGAACAAAAACAACAGAGACGCGAGGAAAAAGCCCGCTTGCGCAAGCTCAAGTTGGAAGAGACCGAAGAGAAACTCCGCAAGGTCAAACAAGCAGCTGGAGCCGCTGGCAAGGAGCTGACAGAAGCAGAATGGATGGCCTTCCTCGACGAAGCTTGGGACAATGACAAGTGGGAAGAAGAGATGATGAAGCGGTTCGGTGACGAGTACTACGCCGTGGAGGAGGACGGTGCCGCCGACGCTGACTCAGACGACAATGACGGGGAAGAAGACGCGGCAGACAAGAAAAAGAAGCGGAAGCATCCCAAGAAACCCAAATGGGACGACGACATTGATATTAAGGACCTTGTTCCTGACTTTGAAGAAGGCCCAGAAAACGCCGTGCGAGGAATTTCTCTAACAGACGATGCCGGCGACGAAGACGAAGACGAAGAAGAGCAATCCCGTCCTTCTAAAAAGCGCAAATCAGCCGACCACAAGCGCGAAAAGCTAGAATCTCAAAAGAAAGCCCGCCAACAACGGTCCAAGCTAGAAGCCCTCGTGGACTCCAAACTCGAACTCACCCATCACGAACTCCTCAATCCTTCTTTATCCTCGTCCTCTACCACCGCCGCCGCCGCTACATCCTCTTCCAAAAAGGGCGTCATGCCGTTCCGCTACCGCGAATCCTCCCCGCAGTCCTTCGGCATGACAGCCCGAGATATCCTCCTCGCTCCCTCAGACAAGGATCTCAACGACTACTTTGGCCTCAAGAAGCTAGCCTCCTTCCGGGACCCGGAGAAGAAGCGCCGTGACAAGAAGCGTCTCGGGAAAAAGGCCCGGCTCAGGGAGTGGCGCAGGGGGACGTTTGGTAGGGAATTTGAAAAGGATGGGCCTACGTATGGGTTTGAGAGGTTCATGGAGGAAGGAGAGGAAGATACTCTGATGAAGGATGCGCCGGAGGGGCGTGCAGATGAGCAGCAGGACGGAGAGAAGAAGAAGAAGAAGAGAAAGAGGTCCAAGGGGGGAAAAAGCACGAGTGCGGGTGCTGACTCCTGACTGATGAGGACGGATAAGTGAGTGGGATGGGCGGGAGAAGTTTTGGGTTCTGCTTACTTGAGGCTGGCGGGTTGGAGATTCTTACACGTTTCAGTTATTACTTGCTTCGTCGAGTGATGGGCGTATGAGAGAGAACCATTGTGTCATTATAGAACGGCGTTGCTACCATTTTTATCCATCTTGTCGGAATCGTCATTGGCTGAAGTGCAACCCGGCTCCACTCGCAGAGTCTGCACAGTGCAGTCTGCACATCGTGGCCACAACACCACGAGCCCCTTTCCCTTCACTCTTAGATAGAAGACAAGACAGCTGAACCCAAAGACCTACGATACTGTGTGACGTTTTGATATTGCATGCATGCTTGCCTTCATTTGCTTTCCCTTTGCGAATCCAACACTGATCAGTGGTTACTTCGCTTAACCACAGATTGGCAAGGTCCGAAAAGAAGAGACGTCGACAGATTGAAATACACTGTACACGTGCTACACGAAGACGGACAACTTACTCGAATCGGGCTTATGAGGCGAAATCTCACGCAGGAACCACCTTCTTGACGTGATAACACTGCTTGACGCTTTCGACGTGATACCACCGCAAGGATTCCACACGCCTTGACGTGGCATCACCGCGAGAAAATCTTGACGTGCGATCACCGCTTGACGACACCTTGGCGCGGTTTCGCCGCAGGAGACGGTTACAGTAACTAGTTCAGGCTTCCAGGACAGAACCGACACCTATCTCGGATAAAGCAGAGATAGATCACGTTCCCCCGCACCGTCAGCTACGGGAAAACTCACTTACTGACATTCTTCTTAGTATACCTGAAAGGCGAGCGAAACGAATCAGCTACCCGGACAGGAGACTTAAAAGAAACAGTCAGAAGCGAACACTTTCGACCTCCGCGAGTCAGAAGATAGAAGACTTCATTGTCCCCGCTATCAAAGTTATACAATGTTTCCAAGCTATCGCCCCACGTCACCCGCGCGCGGCCAAGATAGCAGACCCGGAACTAGATCTACAATCCGGGAATACCCAAGACAAGAGGAACCGACACTTCATCCAGAAATCGCTAAGCTGGACCAGTACATCACCGATGACTGGCAAGATCAAGATGAAGACCCTCCATTCGACGAGGCCACCCCAACCGATCTCAACAACAGGGTGGTCAACCGTCTGAACTACTTACTACCTTACCACAACTATCCCGGACGAAGAGTTCTATCAAGAATTCTGGAACGATGTTTCGAACTGGACCGCCGAGATATGGAATAGAATGAGTAAGACTCCACGCACCGCCCTCATGAACTACCTGACATTGCGTGGCATCGAAACTCCACACAACAAGAGTATACGAACGAACTCGGAGAAGTTGGCATGGTTACTCGAGCATTATCGTATACGCAACAAAGGCAAAGGGCTGGAATACCAACCTGACCCGTCTAGCAACCCTGGCCCTCAAAGCAAGCCTGATGTGACCCTACAGATCGACTCACCGGCCGACAATCCTGCGCGACCGTTCGACTTTGATGGTCGTTCATTCTTTCGAGATTTCGGCGCTACACCGGGTCCGTCGAGTCAACCTGGCCCGTCAAGCCAGCCTGGACGGTTCAATCACGAATTTGGCCCACCCAGCAAGTTTAGTGTATTCACTCATCAACCAGACCCGTCAAGTAAGCCTGGTCCGTCGAGTCAGCCTGGTCTGTTAACTCAGGCCGGTCTCACAAGTCAGCCTGGTCTGTCAACTCAGCCTGGTCTGTCAACTCAGCCTGGTCTGTCAGCTCAGCCTGGTCTATCAACTCGCAAGCCTGGCCGTCAACCCAAACTGCCCAAACACACTCTTCGACCCAACATATTGTCGACGAACCGCAGCGAGGTCAGCAACAAGACCAGTCGGAAGGTCGACGCCGAGAAGGGAAATATATGCACATGGAACATATCAAAGTCCCGAGCATATAGACCCAGGACGAGTTGACCCACGTGTCCATCACCACCCTGGATACCCGGGTCCCGACCCGAGATACCGACCTGGAGACCGAAATCCATACGGTCCTGACACCCGTCAATATCTCGGACCAGAGTACCACCCATATCAAGCACTTGAGTACAATGACCCTCGAAATGGACCGCATTCGTATGACCACCAGAAGTATGAATCACCTCCATACGACCATCGGTCCTGCGGATATCCCCCATTCGGATACCATCCATATGGTGCACCTCCTTACGGGTACTAACCATCATAGCAAGACTGCCGAAGAAATTGGCACACTTATTCCCCCTGGACACAGTGATGCTCATTATCCGACCCCTATATGGACTGGCGGAATCAGGACTACACTGGTGGGCTACATACCACAAGCACCACCGAGAACAACTAAAGATGGTGACTTCCACATACGACCCGTGCCTCCTAATCACTTCAGAAGAGAATCCACATTTCGGCGTTATTGGAATGCAAACGGATGACACCCTTGGACTCACAAACAAAGCTTTTTCCGAACGTGAAGACGAGGAACTTCGCAACGCAGGTTTTATCGGGAGGGTCTTCATCTTGATCTTGCCAGTCATCGGTGATGTACTGGTCCAGCTTAGCGATTTCTGGATGAAGTGTCGGTTCCTCTTGTCTTGGGTATTCCCGGGTTGTAGATCTAGTTCCAGGTCTGCCATCTTGGCCGCGCGCGGGTGACGTGGGGCGATAGCTTGGAAACATTGTATAACTTTGATAGCGGGGCCAACGCTCCAGCGGTCAGCCCAGAGGGTGATCATAGCAATTGCCCCCTCACTCCCAGAAGAGACGATCGTGATCTGGGGTCGGGATATCACACAGGCCTATCCGCAATCGAAAACTAACCTCTTTACCTCATGCGTACCGTCATAGCAAGACTGCCGAAGAAATTGGCACACTTATTTCCCCCGGACACAGTGATGCTCATTATCCGACCCCTATATGGACTGGCGGAATCAGGACTACACTGGTGGGCTACATACCACAAGCATCACCGAGAACAACTAAAGATGGTGACTTCCACATGCGACCCGTGCCTCTTAATCACTTCAGAAGATAATCTACATTTCGGCGTTATTGGAATGCAAACGGATGACACCCTTGGACTCACAGACAAAGCTTTTTCCGAACGTGAAGACGAGGAACTTCGCAACGCAGTTTTTATCGCGAAACTCAAGACGTTTCTGACTCCCTCAAACCCGCTTATCTTCAACGGGTGCATCATGACTATGGCTCCTGACAGAAGCATCTACGTCTCACAGAAAGGCCAAAGTAAGAAGCTCGAACCGATTGAACGAGAGGGTGAGAATGCGAAGAAGCAATACGTTGAGCAGAGAGCCCGCGGTGCATACGTTGCAACCATATGCCAACCAGAGGCATCGTACGATCTGTCGGTAGCCGCCCAGTCACAAGACCCGACGCAGGATGACATCAAGAAGTTGAACAAGAGAATAAACTGGCAAACTAACAACCACGACCGAGGATTGCGATACATCCCTCTTGATCTCACGACTGCGGCGATGTACGTGTTTGTTGACGGATCATTTGCAAACATCGCAGACCTAAGCTCCCAGTTAGGATTTGTGATTATTCTCGGAAATGAAGACAAGCACGATGGCGAACATTCCTTTACTCTCAAGGGGAACATCGTAACATACAGCTCCACCAAAAGTTATAGAGTCACGAGGAGCGCACTGGCTTCGGAGCTGTATGCTATGGTGCAGGGCGCCGACATGGCTTTCGCCATTAGCACGACGCTCGAACTGATCACGAGAAGGTTGAAAAGATACGATCAATCCCTACCATCATCTGCACAGATTCATTCTCGCTATACGAGTGTCTCGTGAAACTGGGGACAACGAAGGAGAAGCGCCTGATGATAGATATCATGGCCTTCCCCTTGCGAATGCAACACATCTTTTGTATCTCTCTCGTTTTTTCTTCCTTTCTTCATTTTATAATTCATGCATTTTGGGAAATTACAATCCAAAACTACCTAAGTCTCGTTCAAGTCGTGTGCGTTGTACCGAGTTTCTGTCCCTCTCAACTCCACGACTGCTTACACGAAGGAGTGATTTCACCCGAACTGCCTCGGGGCAAGTAATATAGATCTCATGCTGTAGGTATTCATGCTGGGGTATATGGAAAAAGAAACAATAATATCCATGCTCATTTGCTCCAGAGCGCTGTACTCTTCCATCTAGTGGCTGACCAGGTTATGACTCCAAACCGGTGTGTCTTTGTTTTGTTAAGCGCAGATATTCGAAACTGCTGCTTCTGTCAAGAGCGCCCACCGATCGAAGAAGAAAATAGCAAACAAAGAAAATCGAAGAAACGCCTTCCCACGGTTGACGCCCCTGGAGATAGTCCCAGACAGGTTCAAGCAGTGAAGCACATGTATGAGCTTGACCCTATTCTAAAATTTCTCCGTATGTTTTCATATTGGCTCGTTGCGGCATTTTATTGCTCGCAGATTCTCTCTGCGGTGCAAATTACCCCCCAACTCCGTGTCATAATGTGTGGCGCACCTCATGCATGGTCTGATGCACTCCGATGCTGTTCGCCCTGAGCATGGAGTTGTGGAAAGGATCCATAACACCATTGCTAATGGCCTCGCCGTCTTTGGAGAAGCATGCATCCTGAAGATCAACTCGGTAATTCATATTGAAAGGCATGGACCATCCTGCGGAGAGACTGCCACCGTTAAGCTCGACGAGACCGTCGGCACTGATTCGGTCCTGATTGTGGAGAGAGCGAGCAGGTGGAAGTCCGCTGTTAATCTCGATAGCTTGTTGATTTTGATGCAGCACCTTGTTGTCGATGATATGCTTCGCGTGCCAGTTTAGCACACCTGAGTCCATCATCATGTTTTGTTCGCCAGATAGACCACAATTGAAGGGCACATGCGCATCTATGTTTCGTGGCAGGTCTGCGGCTCCCTGCTGGCTTGCGTTGTCCATTTGCAGCACATCTTGGCCGTAAAATGGATGCTGCCCTAGTCCCATCAAAGAATACGGTGAAGGTTGAGCAGGACTCATCGGAGATATAGCTGCATAAGGTTGGGTTCGAACGTTGGGTAAAGACACCGAGTGGTACCCAGCCGAAGCAGAAACAGCGGCCTGGCCGCCTATTGTTGTACATGGCTGTCCTGAGGCTGGGCGCTGGCCAGAGTTGTTGAGTGAGCCGGTATCTGACTGGACCATACTGGTGTCACTTATCCTTCTGTTCTTCTTCGCCGGATTTCGGAGGCACTCGCTCGACTTCATCGTCATCTGCCTTTGACTGTTCGCAGGGCCTTGTGCTGTCGTTCCGCCTTCTGTGCTTGGTGGCGGCGATGCCAGGCTGGTAAAGTATTCTCCAACTGACTGCATTTCAGGTTTCTGTTCCAAGACGGCATCTCCCCCTCTCTCATCTATTTGCTTCGCGATTGGCTCAACCACGTCGTGGTCGGAAACGACGCCATGCGGATATCTGTTGAACCAGTCCGCGTACTGTAGCGTTAGCCATTCTCCTGTTCCTTGGGCACAGGACTTGCCTGATTTTGCAGCTTCTACTGCATCTCGATACCGAGCTCGAATGTTTTCAACCATCCAGTAAAACATGCCCCAATACCGCATCAATTTTCGCAGAAACCTGATGTTGATTCCGGCATTCATTTCCGCAGCTGCCTTGGCCGCAGCGTTGCCAGAGAACATGCCAAAGATGAGAATGTTCGTCGCAGAAAAGGCACAATAGCCTGCAAAAGGAGCAGTCACGTTGCATTTGCTTTGCTCTGCGTCTTTCAATATCTCGGAGATGCTGTTCGCCGCTGCGACAGTTCTGGCACTTGCTCGTGAAAGAAAATCGGAATGTGCATCTTCGCCTCCGTTACTCGCGACCCAGGTCATAGCTGACTTGTGCAGAAAGAGGATATTTTGCTGGATAGACAAATGCATCAGAACAAACTGACCAGCCGTGTTTTCGATCGCGTGCAGGTTTAAATTATCAATCGTGTACTGTAAGTGTTCCGGGAGATTGCGTTGTAGATCATCGATTTGCTGCACAAGTTTTGCGTAAGTAGACTGTTCGTGGCAGAAAGGAAATTCGTCCATGTGTTTTCCACCATGGTATAAGTGTGTGACAATGCGACCCCATATTGCGATAGCTCGTATGATGTATGCTGCGACGCCCATGTTGCCCTCCTGCCCATCACCGTGAGATTCAGACTGGCCAACCAAACCAGCAAGGGGTTCTGTCTGCGCCGGAATATCGAGTTGAAAGTACGATTCCTTAACGGGTAATTGAATTTCGAGCGACTCTTCTTTGATGAACATTGGTCTATCGGATCCAGAGGAGTTGAATCGGTCCATAAGGAAACAAGCCCACATTATACGCCGCCGGATTTCCTGGTCGATAAAGCTCAGTGGAGATTTGTGCCCATATTTGTCGGTGTCTTCCTTGAGGTCCTTGTGAAGCTGAAGAGCGAATGCCATGCGTATGGCTTGGCCGCCTAGGGCCCAGCTGCGTCCGCCATGACAGGTGCCGAATTCGTGAAGGCCGAGAATCAACAGGCATGTCAGCACCGTCACGTTCGGCCATTCGTACCGCCTGGTGCAAATATCTCGGGCGTGTGATGCCCACTCTTCGCCACGTAAAAATGGTCTGACTGTCCCAACGATAGTTGATTGAGGTGCGAATCGTGCGGCAACGGCACAGACAGAGAGAACAAGAACCGGAGGTAGTGTGTTATTTCTGCCGAGAAACAGTGAGTGAAGCTCCACGATCAAGCTGCAACGCGGGCATAAAGAGTAGGATAGGAATGTGATTGGTCGCACTTACTTCAATTTGCGCATATAGCTTGGCTTGTGCAAAAGTTGATATGCTTGTCCATAGACGTTGTCGAAGAAGATTTCAGCTAGATGTTCTTGAACATCCTTTGAGGGTAGAGCATCAATTCCCTCTAGCAGCAAGAGATCCTCGTCTGAGATGCTGCCAGCTGCCAAAACTGGTATTTCTTCCACACCGTCAGACCCTCTGAAATTCGCCATATTTACCGAGGATTTCGCCCAGAATTCCACATCTGTGCCGAATGCATTCTCAGCTCCTCTTTTCTTGCATGATGACTTGTTTCCCGAGCTTGATCCAAGGATGGCGGGCTTGACAATGGCTCTAGTGATGAATGATGTTGCGTCTTGGTCTGTTTTGGGAATGATCTTAATAATGCGGTCCTCCATCCGCTTCAGTCGTTTATCAAGCATGGCCATGTAGTCTGTGCGAGGAGCTGCTTTTCGAGTTGTGACTTTGTATACACAAGGTATGCGTGATCGGAAACAGTGCTTGCAAGCGGGCTTCTCTCCGGAACAACGAATTTTTTTGCGCCGACAGGCAATACATGCGAGTGGCAGGCGCTTGCGATCTTTGCCGGCCTTTGTTTTGAGTTCACTCCAGGCTGGAGGTGCGCTAGACTTGTCGTCGCCTCGGGTACCACCATGATACGTAACCTCCGCCCTGTTATTTCCCGGTAAGCCGAATTCATCGGTTCCGGTATCTTCAAACGAGTTCTCTGTAGGTGTGTTCCTTTCACCATAGTCACCATCGATGACCTCTGAGCTCTGTCCATGACGACTTGCGTCAAGATAGAATTCCGAATCGGGCGGACCCGGCACGACGGAACGGTGGTGAGCCACTGGTGGTCGGTTGCTGCTCCACGCAGGATGCCGTGTGAAGTCTACATCGATGTTGTTGCTAAAGGAGCCGTCGGGTATGTTCATCATGTGGCTTTGATTCGTGCCTGCATAAGAGAATGTCAAGTCTTGGAAGACGTTCCTTTCCAAGACAGCTGGAGAGCTCTCATGTAGAGATCCAACATCTTGCTCGTGATACATGCAATGAGAGGCGATGGAGTCGAGGAGCGGTTGGCCATGTTGCAGTTGGTGAGAATTAGTGCCGTGCTGGGTGTCGGACATGCTTTCGCCAGCAAGCAGCATTTCGCCTCAAAAGGCAAATAGTTGGTGGGGGATCCAACGTGAAACTCAACTGAGAACAGTAGACGTGTCTTGTGCCATAAGAAGAGGGGATCGAGAAAAGCAAAAAGATGATTATCACATTCCAGAGCCTAGTCACTTGTACGAGCGCCAAGCTGGTCGCCCAGGGCCACAGAGGCCGAAGAAAGCGCGAGAAGCTTGGATCGGCTCGGCCGCTGTGATCGCCGACGTTGTGTTTACACCAAAAGTCCTCCACAAGTCGATACACTTCTTCCGTATGATACACCAAGAGAGACGGGTTGTAAGAAGTAAAGAAGCGTAGGCCTGAGCGGCGTAGAATGTATGAGATCTGGAGGGAGGAGGAGAAGAAGGGAAAGAAAGAGCCTCGTAGGCAATCAACAGCCTGACAAGCCCTTGAAGCGAGAATTCTCGTCGAAGATGAAAGTCATTGAGGTTGAGGGCAGAGCCAGCATCTAAGATGGCCAGGACCTAGCTTAGTGGACTTCGCCGGGACGCCGCGTGCGGCGTGACAGAGGCAGAGAACGAACCAGGACGTCCAAGTATGTACATACTACCTACATACTCCGTAGAACAGAGACTTCCACTCACAAGTTGTGTGGCCTGGCCCAGTTGCGGTGTTCCCATGTTCATACCCCGTGGGCCGTATCCCAAGCTGCATCGGTAGGCTAGCATCCCGGCCTCTTCACGGGATCCTGCTATGCTTGTTTAGGAGTAGCCGGCGGTTGGAGTGGAACCTGTCCAATCTGCTGGGGACCCTTGAAGCTTGTACATAAGAGTGGGTGGGTGGGAAACGGGTTTGAAGGGGAGGGGTGGCGTGCGGAGATGTCGAAGGCAATGCCGCTCAAAGGACAAGAGTGGGATTGTGCGTACATACGGAGTAGATGTAGGTATTCACAAGCTCAAGGAGTCTGTTCATGTTGTACGAGGGCCAGATACCACCGTGCTTGCATTCACACTGGTCCAGCAGTGAATGGACGTTGACGTGCGTCCGGAAGTTGAAGATGCGATGCCAATCACCCCGCTGGCTGCTGCACCGTGGGTGTGCCAACCAGATGACGAGGCTCACATACATACCTCAGTCGGAACCCGGTATGTATCAACTTGGTCTCAACGTACGGAGTACGGAGTAGACTTTTTATGTTGTGGTGGTCTCCTCATGCAGGCCGGAGTGCAGGCCGAGTCTCTTTTTGCTCCTCCATCTTTGGCGAGTGGCAGAAGTTAGAACCTCTGATCCTGGTCAGCCATCAAGGTTATGAACAACGTAGTCAAGCTGGGGCTGTTGTCAATGTCCGGTCGTTTGCTGGAGAAGACGACCTCGATATTGGGCAATCATACCTACATGTGTACGACTACGGAGATATGTATATAGTGCAATGTAAGGACATCTGTCCTGCTCTCCGTCAGCTCACAGCTACAACACCACTAGAACATTTATTTCGTACCATGTATACATACCCATCCCGCGGCATTCCACCTTCTGCCTGACTCCTTCAACGTGTGTATGCATGTGTACATACCTATGCGAGGGGTTCTGGCTGACGTTGCTGGCTGTACTTGTCTTCAACGCCATATGGATAGGCATGCGGATAGGTAGGTATTCGGCGCAAATTACGTCCCCATCTCGAAGTCAACGTCTTGCAAGTTGCTGCCTGGACGGTGTCCACACGATGGATGGAGAAAACGTCGTCGGTTATCCCATCCAACTTCCAAGGACGAAGCTACCTAGGTACCTACCTACCTCGTTGTAACTTGTGGGACCGTGGTGGGTCGCGCTATGTACCTACCTACCTACCTAGGTACCTAGGTACCTACCTAAGGTACCTAAGCGGAGCAGCTCAGGGTCGGCTCCCTCTTCCTTCCTTCCAGATGCCCACAGCTTCTTCAGCTTCTTCGCAACAAGGGTGCCGATTGCCATCTGTAGCGGTCTGGGCGCAGCTGGCAGCTTTGTACGGAGTAAACGATATTGGTGCTGAGTGATCACTGGTGATTGATACGTACATATGTACTTACTGTAATTGGCTAAGCTGGCCGCCGTCCGCCTAGCACAAGTCAAGGTTAAAGGAACAGTGAACTTGAGGCGCCGTGATTGGACAGATTAGACGCCCAGTCTGGCAAGTTCCGATGAAGCGTCAAGACTCAAGACTCAACGGTCATTCCTTTGCTGCTGGCGATGCGGAGCCAAGACCTTCATTTGACGTCTGGATCCGGTTGGCCACAACAACAACTTGCAGGCACCCGACGCGCTAAGCAAGGCTTTCAACTTCCTACGGAGTCACGGAATGTCAAGTTCATGACCCAAATTGCAACATGTAAGTAGTATGCACATATGAACATACATACCTACCTACAGAGTACACATGTAACAGCAGGTCTGACGTCGTCATAGTATCTGTAAATCAACGCTCGCATCACCGCAATCGAGCCTTACTTTGCCCGCCCCTATCCCTTGCTTCCTTCTCCCCGAGTTTTCGAGAACAAATTACTCCGTACTCGGCTGTTAGACGTCGACGGACACGTGCTCCCTGGAGCTAAACCTGCAATCAGGCGCTGGAACTTGAGACGAGAAGTCACTGCCAGGTAATCGACATCGACCGTGCCTACAGCAACTGACACCATCGAGTGATACCGTCGTGTGATACCGTCGAGTGACACCATCGAGTGACACCATCGAGTGATACATCGAGTGATACATCGAGTTATACCATCGAGTGACTCACAACGCTCTCCTTGCTATTATCGTCTTCGCTGCAAGGACCGCAGGGATCGATTGCTCTGCCCGCCTTGCCCAGGCAGCATTACGGACATTCATCCTTTTGATAAGTGTCTCAAGGTGAACCTGTTAACTGACACGAACATGGATCAGGCTTCTCCATGTCCTGTGATTAAACAAGGACGACAGTTAAGCCAACCTGATCTATCTTCTCTCTCCCCACTCCTTCTTGTCCTTGAAAAAATCATGAGAGCATACACAGCGTTCGCTTTTCTATAGTATAACTGTAAACGAATATATGTACATGACTTCCACAACTGCAATAAATTTGCAAGTTGCAACTTTGTGCTGGTAATAACGCTCCACACGTGTTTGACACAACAAGCCAATCTCCACAACATTGCATACAGGTTGAATCAATCTTCACAAGGCCGATCGGCGGATTCGCTGAAGTCCGTATAGGTGCTTTGTTTTTTGTCAAGATAATTTGATCAATGATGTGCACCTGTTCTCGGTCAAGGAAATTGACTATGGTTGGATTCAAGACTATGTGTATCATGTATGCTATTGGGCCCTTTACGGCGATCTGTGTGTGTAACAAATCGCAGCTCAATTAGCCAGTCTAAAAACTGACAATACTACACATCGCGCAAAACAGAATGCACATACGTACCTACCTGATAGAGTCATGACAGCGCTTTTATCCAGCACGTGGTTAGAAGACTCAAGATCCATGATTCCATACCGTATGGAGTACAGAATCATGAATTCAGCAGCAACTACATAATTACTGTGCAGCTATGTACGTATCTTAACCTCATTGCTCTTATTAACGCAGATTTCGGATTGCTGAGTGCGTCTGATAATTGATTCAGGAAAAGGGTGACGCGGATGTATGTTCAACCACGTCTTGTTGGAACTTGTACGTACATTTGGAGTACGAGAACTCTGCCGCAAGCATGTCCAGAGTTCCTGTACGGAGTACATGTCCAGGGTTCCTCGCTAGCTTAAATCCTCGGAGCCCGGAGGAGAGACGAAGATCGTTGGACTAGGCGCGGAACATTCTCAACGTTGCCTTGTCATTGGTGCGACACGGTACTCAAAGTGAAATCGCCAATGGACACACTTCGCCATATGAGACTGCATTCTATGATCTATCCATTGCAAAGATACGTCCACTCCCAATGACACTGCAACTAGAGCACCAGCCACAGTAATAAGGTTCTTACGCAATGCAATCATGCAACATGCTATTCGTTATGCTGCATCGACCTCAATTCAGACAGCCGTTACCCGTACGAATAGCAGATAGCCCCATTACTACAGTCTTGAACTAGGTACATATGTATAAACAATCGAATCAATACATACCTAGTTGCTAGTATATGGCTATTGCGACGCAAGAATATCTACCATTGGTTCAATGGACAGCTTGCAATAAGTATGTGTCCGCACTGCGCAGTCCGCTTACACTCATACGCGCTTTCAGGGAAACAACTCGATGGGTGTGTCAGTGTGGGTGAGCGATTGCACCGTGGTCACTGGTACATACTTGAAAGTCCGAGGAAATTAGGGGAAACCCGACCTCGATGCAAGCAGAGTCGCAGACATGGTCGCGCGACGAGATGCCAAATCTTGGCTTTCAGCATCAGCAATGGGCCATGGCTGCCGCTGGGCCCTGAGTCCGAAGTCGAACTTCGAAGATGCCCATTGCCATCGGCGGGCGGACCGTTGTTCCTCGACCTCCCCGAGTCCCCTGTTCATGCCTTTATTAGCGATGAGATGGGGGCCTGTACATACTCTTGTTACTTGTAGGTAATATATGTACTCCGTATGCAACGAAAACAAAGGAGGTTTACTGTGTTAGGTATGTAAGGCATGCCCCCTGGCCACTTGACAATACTAAGGCCAGTTTTCAAATGGAGTACGACGCCCAACTGGGCAAACACATATGTACCTATGTAATCATGTGCAGGTGCCCTGGCTTGATTCAAACCTGGGGAAATACCTAGCCTACATGTATGTATGTATCATTGTATGTACTCCGTACACGGCATCTGCAGTGTGGTTAATCTTTGTAAATTGTCGGTCGCACCAAGTGGCCTGTCGGGTCTTTACCGGCGCCGGGACTGTGCCTGTCATGCCAATTGGACTCTGGAGCTGCGCGAGTTCCGCTAGGATGTCACTATAGGTACCTATGTAGGTACATATGTACATACATTTATGTACGCTGTGGAAGATGACAATTCGATGGCTCGGTGCAGCGCAGTGCAACACGAACTCGGAAGTTGTCCGTGACTCCGTACGTAGATATCCTACCGACATATCGGGTACAGAAGAAACACTTAAGCCACGGAACATATAGGTGGCAGGCCTTTCCTGACCAAATTATCCTCAGTGGACAACCGAATTTTTGTACCTATCGTCTTTGCCCGTTGCACGCGCTTATTTCCATATTGACGTGGGAGATCTGGGCGGCTACAGTGTAACAAATGGACTCCGAGGGAGTCGGGACCGAGATGGGGTCTCGATACAGTAGGTAGGTACCTAGGTACCTAGGGGTGTCCCTAATTAACGGTATGTACCTGGTAGGGACCTAAGGTACCTACCTACCTCTAACCTCTGATGAAGTTGCAGTGGATATCGTCCATGGACCCCCAGGCCCCAATTTCTCGAGTCTCAAGTGACAAGAGATGCGAATCTGGAATATTGCCGCCTCAAGTGAAAAACCACGATCCGCTACCGATATGAAGAGTCGTAGGCAAGTACATATATCCATGGACACTGGTGCATCTGTAATAACTTGCAAGAAAGCCACTGAGCCAGGTACCTGCATCTACTCCGTAGCTCATGGGTCCCGGACGATCAACGCTCGAGATCTGGTATACGAATCCATGACACAGTAACTTGTCCAAGCGCACATGTGCAGCCATGACGAACATGAACCATGACTCATTTACTACATACATACCATGTTTCTCACTATCTGCGGGAAACGAGATGGACGAGCACGTGGGGTCGGTCTTAGTCTCCAATTCCATGGAACATCTGGCGCTAACAGGTACCTACATACATACCTACCTAGGTACCTACCTACCTACCTACTGTGCCTATGCCTACCTACCTACCTAGCTACTCCGTACAGGTGTATGGACGAAGTGCTGTGCTCTTATTATGTACAAGTTACAGTGCTTCCATCATCTGGCACCCGTCTGAATCCCCAGCTAGCACGGCGGGCGGCATGTTCCGTAAAGGAACCGCCGTCCTTCAATTTTACGACCCGAGGCTTCGGTTCACCGTTGGACGAAAACGCACCCGCTGTAGATCTAGTTTAGGTAGTTATGCGATGGGAGAAACTAAGTACATAAGGATGAGGCACCCTACCTCCTACAGGCTACAGGCTAGGTACAGTGCCGCCGGTGGATGTGCAGGTATGTAAGGTATTTATGTACATATGTATGTACTTATGTACACTAGGTAGGTACCTTCCTACTTACGGTACGTTATCGTATGCAGAACCCCGGGGGATGACGCTGTGGATCTCTTCATTCGCTCACTCGGCAGCTTTGGGATTGTAAGGACAATGTTGGAGAGAATGATTTTGAATAATCCTCCCGCCATGGAGATAACTCTACAGATTTCGAAGTTTGCTCCCCATTCTAGGTATCAAATCCTACCTACCTATGTTCGGAGTATGTACACACGGCCCACGGCCCACCATTGACCAACAGCGAGCGCACATCATTTCCGGCCTCTGGCATCTTCTTTGCGGAGTAGGTACGGAGTATAGAATGTAGGTACCTAATGTACTCCGTACGGAGCACATATGCATGTACATACCCATGTACTCCGTTTGTAGGTACCTATGTATGTATGTACCTAAATAGGTTCATGATCCTAGTCGAGCAACGTCGTACCTAGACTCGTACATAGGTACTTATTAGGCAAAACTGAAGAAATCGTGCGGCGACGCGTAGCGGAGGCGCACATTTCGTGTTTGCCTCTTTATGCTCGAGTTTTCAGTTCACATATGAGGGTATGGTGTGGAGCCTTCCTGCCTACTCCTCTTCCCATTGGTCGGTATCCTGAAAAAAATCCGATCACGTGCGCACACATCACGTGACGCAAACACACTCACGAAGTTTTGCCTATTTTTGGCGCGCACTGGCACAGCTTCGCGTCACGGCATTTTGTATACATACGATGATGATACAAGGCAATGAGGCCGTTAGAACTTATTATTTAGCACCCCGTTTGTCGATGTTTTCTGTGCTCTCCCGCCTTGCTCGGGAAAGACAGACAAGATGGGCACTATGTATGTAGGTATCTAGCCGCCGTGCACCGCCCCTCGCCGCGCCCCGTCCTCCGGCATTGGTAACACCACGGCGCAGCCACGGCCACTCGGCTCGGCACGACGGCGTCGGCGTCTGCTAGGTACCTATCATGCTACGATTGATGAGAACACGCTCGAACCGCCAAGGTTGCCGCCGGAGCGGACTTGACTTGATAGGAGCATGTAGGTATCACGGAGTGGACATGACGATGCAGAGAGCAAGTTGAAAGTACATACATATGTACATATGTACATATGTACGCACATTAGGTTAGATACATAGGTACTCCGTACCTGTTGCAGAATGGGCGGCGATCACGGGTGTCGGTGGGGGGCGGGCGGCAGGGCGCGGCGCAGTTTACTTTTCCGCACCCCTGGATGCGCACCCCTCGCGCGCACGGCCCCTCGCGCGCACGGACCCCCTGAGGCCGATACCGGCAATGCACACGTGACTCTACAACTAGCCTTTCCACAACAAGCTGCACAACGTTGTTACCCGTCATCACCGCCATCACCGCCATCACCGCCATCACCACGGACTTCGACGTGCATTGGCTCGTCGACCATCAGCGCTTCATAAATCCTCCGAAGCAACGACTACCTGAGCCAGCAGTCGTTCAAAAAACGTGGAAGCCAGTGACGCGTCGACCGAACGCGAAGGCGTCTA
>SRQH01000452.1:0-23466 GCA_018360345.1 Claviceps sp. LM84 group G4 | reverse complement strand
TATTCGGATCCCGCTTGAAAATTCGTTGTTTGAGGCATGACCAGAGGTTCTCAATGGGATTCAGGTCGGGGCTGTATGGCGGCCATGGCAGAGGAGTGACCCCTAGATCCTAGGCGGTTCACCTACCTCAATACCAGAGTTTCTGTTCAACCAAGCATGACCAGCAATGGCCAACACCTATCTGTGACCGGCGTCGGCACAGTGCGCCTTCCTCTTGCAGGCGGATTTGTTGAGCTTTATAACGCTCAATTTGCTCCCAAGGCCGAAGTCAACATGATTTCACCCGGTCTTCTTCGACGCGGAGGTGTCCTTATGGACGGCTGCAACAATCAATTGGTCTCGACGGCCACTGATTTGCCTGTTGGCAAATTTAAAGGATGAGGAACGAATTGTCTCGATGAAAAATACAGAGCTCATTCTGCAAACGCTTGAAACCAAGCTTTTCAAGCTCGACTGAAATATCGTCAAGCCACCAGAGAGAAGAGGGGGGCAAGCCATACAAAGAATATGGGGCTTATGAAGAGTAACCAGGCCGCCTTGGAACACCTGGAAGAAATTGCCATAAATGTTTGGGAAGATATGGAAATACAGCTTGTTAACGACCTGATCGACAGCCCGCCTCGTCGTCTTCAGGCTGTGGAACCACCTAACGTCATTGAAGGTATGGGTGTTACAACCAGAATCGAGGACGCAATCATCGCGCGTAATGTGTCCACCAGAAGTGGTCAAGTGGAACCGGGAAGCATAGTGCCGTGCGTGACTGACATGAAAGAGAGGTTGCTACCGGCAGCAACGATATCGGTGATGCCTCCGTAGCCGGAGTGCGGGACTTGGTGTGGTCAGGCTTCTTCTCAGGATGAAGACGCCAACAATCCTCAGGAAGATGGATAGGGCGACTGAGCTTGATGACACAGCCGTTCGATTTGGGTGATACGTGCCCAAAGGTCCTGGTGATAATCCAGCCAGGCCCGAGTTGTCGAGAAATTAGATCATTTGGATTCAGAAAAGCGAGCAAGTGACTCGATGATGCCGATATCGATCTCAAAGCCGCAATCGATCATGATGAAGTTCAACATGCGAGTGATAGGCAACCTGGCGTTCCAACCGGCATGGGTACGATTGCGCTGCATGCGCTGGGAAAGACTTTGCCAGACAATGGTAGTCAAGACGGCGTGGTATATATCCGTATCGTCCGAATGGGGAATTTCGCCCGAAAAATGCTTGGACAGACCCAAGATGCGAGCTTGCATCTCAATGGAAATGTACCATTCGTCGTAGTCCTATGCTCCCTTGAGGGGAACAATGGAAACACGAGCATTGGTAGTAGCCCAAGCCTGAAGATCGTCCCGATCAGGGAGGGGAACGTCGGCTGGAGGAAGATCGCTGGAAGAAGCAGGGGCAGGCATGGTGAAATGAGTCTGAAAGCCTGAAAATTTTCGTGACAAATATGTCGTATAAGTGAATATGCCTCAGGTGCCTGTTTAATCAACGACATTCATTTCAGTTGAGGAGCTGCGAATCAGACGGCCTGCAGCAGACGCACCAACCTCGCTATGAATGTAGGGGCTTCCAGCGACCTGTCTTCTAGGCACGGCGTTGATCAGAGTACGTTTCAAAACTCACTGGCACCGAGACCACAGCTGCCGTCAACGCGGGGTGCCGGCGGCAGACAGCGGCTCAATTCGAGCATCAGACGCGCAAGAACGCACGTAACATTGGGAGAATCACGAACGCAGATCCCAAGGCTTCTTTCGAGGAACATGAAGAGGGCATGCTATTGTGGTTGCATGTGATGACATGCCTAATTGACTTGGTCAAAGGAGGCTGCATATTCTTCTTCGTGGCAATGAACGAACGTTACATACATGTATCAAGCGCGCTAGCCAGATGTGGTCGAGTCGAGCCCCATTATTCAAAAACTTCTGTTGCGAAAACTTGCTTGGCGAATACATAGGTACCTATACATCCATGATCCAAGGTACCTACTCCGTAGCTTGGAAGCTCGTAACTTTTAAAATTACGGCCAGCTCACTCCAGATATAGCAACGACTCACGAGTCACGACTCACAAGGGACTGATTAGGCCAAACCCCAAGCCCACCAGAACACACTACCTACCAGGTACCTACCTACCTACCTACCTCTAGATCGATCGGATCATTAGTTCCTTGGAACACCAGAACTATCTCAGGTACATACCAGTATCGTATCGTATCGTATCGGAATCGGCGGTGTGGAATCTGAAGTCATGAAAGGTTGGCGCCGGGACAAATCTCCACCGGTCCCGATGCGTTCCTGAACCTCCTGGCTTCAATACGGAGTAATCGGCACAGGATTACATACATACATACTTAACAACAGGGGCAGTTCGCTTTGCCCGGGATAAAGCTTCAAAATTGTGCCTTTCCAGACGAGCAGACCAGACGATACCAAAAATGGCTCAAAGGAGTCACTCGGAGCTTAGAAGGGCCCTCCAGAGTCAAGACGGAAGACCCACCCCGTACGAGAGGCTGTGATGACAAGAGGTATAACAAAGCCGGTCGTGTGAGGCTGTTCAGGAAATTCTTGATGCCATTCGCTCTTTGCTTCATTCTTCATCTTCGATCTTTTCCCCTCCTTGTACTGTATCCTTGCATTCTTCCTATCATTTCCTAAGACTGTTGACCTGTATTTCCAGGTACAACCCGCTATTCAACGGTATGGTGCGTCCCACGCTCATCACCGGTCTCGTCGCGGCGGCGTATTCGGCCGTGGCTGTGGCGAACAAGCTTCCAGGAGCTTATATCGTGGAACTCGAAGTTGGCCACGTAAGTTGATCCTTGAAAGAGCTTTTTTTCTGTCCCATGATATTCCACACAGTCTTGTGTGCTTAATTCGGATTGTACCTTGCGTGCACTCCCATTGCTATACTGACTTTAAACTTCTTCGAATCGCAGGACCATGCCGCAGTTCTCGATAACATCAACGGTGAGGCCTCGACTCGCATGGTGCTCGATTACAAGCTCTTCCGAGGCCTTTCGTTCCAGTTCCACGACATTCAAGCCGCGGAGAAAAGGTCCAAGGAAATTGCCGCCATGCCTGCCGTAAAGCAGATGTGGCCCGTCAGGCTCGTCCCGAGACAATCGATTGGCGACGCCCTGGTTGTTGGCCCGACTCAAGATCGTATAGTTGTCAAGCGAAACGACATATCGCCTAAAGACACCTTCGCGCCGCACATTATGACGCAGGTGGACAGGTTGCGTGCCAAGGGAATCACTGGAAAAGGGGTGAAGGTGGCCTTGGTTGACAGCGGCATCGACTTCACTCACCCTGCGCTGGGCAACGGCTGCTTTGGAAAGGGATGTCTCGTGTCATTTGGTACTGATTTGGTCGGTGACGCCTACGACGGATTGAACGACGCGGTCCCCGATGACATTCCAATGGACTGCGCTGGCCACGGAACGCACGTTGCTGGTATTGTAGCCGCGCAGAAGAACCCCCTGGGCTTTACTGGCGCTGCCACTGGCGTTACCCTCGGAGCCTACAGAGTGTTTGGCTGCCAGGGCGGTGCCGCCAACGACATCATCATGGCCGCTATGAACAAGGCCTTTGAAGATGGCGCCAACATCATTTCGGCGTCCATCGTGGAGGCACAAGGCTGGAGTGAGGACCCATGGGCCTTGACCGCCAGCAGAATTGTCGATCACGGCGTCCCTGTCACCATGTGCGCCGGCAACGACGGTAACTCCGGTCTTTTCTTCATCAGCAACGGTGCCGTCGGCAAGGGTGTGACGGCAGTGGCCTCCTACGACAGCTTAGATGCTCCGTTCATCAGATTGCACTCGTCGTACCAAATCGACAACGGCCGCAAGATGGACTTCCTCTACGCGAACGGAGATGCTTCCACGTGGGGTGTTTCGATGCCCTTGTATGCCACAAGTCTCGACTCCGGCGTGGCCAACGATGCCTGCAAGCCTCTTCCGGACAATACACCCGATCTCAGCAAGTATATCACCCTCGTACGCCGCGTGGGCTGCAAGTTCAGCGACAAGCTGAACAACCTCGTAGCAAAGGGTGCTCAGCACGTTATGTTTTACAACGATGAGGCTGGCACCATTATCGTGCGTCCTGATGATCCAACCATCGTCAAGGCCACCGGCATGGTGTCTCCCGAGGTCGGCATCGCCTGGGTCAAGCAGCTCAAGGCCGGCCGAAAGGTCACCGTCAACGTCCTCACCGCCGCCCAGACCACCCCGTCGATCTCTACGCGTCCCAACAACGCCACGGGCGGTACGCTCAGCACGTTCTCCTCATGGGGTCCCACCTGGGAGATGGAATTCAAGCCTCAGATTGGCGCCCCTGGTGGTAAGATCCTGTCTACCTTGCCCGTGGCCATGGGCAGTTATGCCGTCCATTCCGGCACGTCCATGTCTACCCCTTTGGCGGCCGCCATCATCGCCCTAATAGCCGAGGTTCGTGGTACTCTTGACCCGAAACTCATGAACAACCTGCTCTCGTCCACGGCCAAGCCTCAGCCATTCAGCGACGGCCACAAAATCTTTAGCAAGCTCGCGCCTGCTCCTCAACAGGGAGGTGGCATGGTGCAGGCGTACGATGCGGCCTACACAACCTCGCTATTGTCACCAGCCAGCTTGTCCTTCAACGACACGGATCACCTAGCCTCGAACCTCAACTTCACCATTACCAACAAGGGCAGCTGTGCTGTGACTTACAAGCTCGGCCAGGTCCCCTCGCTCACCATGTATACTCTTGGCAAGGACGCCGTCAACACTATGACCTTCCCCAACGAGGTCGTCAACGCCCAGGCCAGCCTTTCCTTCTCCCAGAACAGCATCACCCTGCCTGCTGGCCACAGCGCCGTCGTTGGCGTCACGGCCAAGCCAGCCGCGGGCGTCATCAACCCCAAGCGACTGGCCCTCTGGTCCGGATACGTCACCATCAACGGTACCGATGGATCCGTCCTCTCGATGCCCTACCAGGGTCTCACCGGCTCTCTCCGCAAGGCTACAGTCCTCGCCCACGACCAAGCCTGGGTATTCCATAGCACCGACTCCACAGACTTCACACGATCCCCCGATGGATACACATACGTGGTGCCCAAGGCCGGAACTTCGGACGACCTTGATGACCTGCCGGCCATTGGCGTCAACTTGGCGCTCGGCTCTTCCATGTTGCGCATCGATGTCGTGCCCGTCAGAGATGGAACAGAGACGGCCAAATCCATTGGCGAGCCTTTTGGACTGCCTAGCCCGCTGAATGAGAGGGGATGGACCTCCTTCCCTTGGGATGGCCAGCTCCAGTCGGGCAAATACGCTCCTGCAGGCCACTACCGCTTTGTGGTACGGGCGCTTAGGATCTTTGGGGATGAGTCCAGGCCGTATGACTGGGATGTGGCTACCACGCAGAGCATTATTCTCAAGTATAAGTCGTAATTTTTATGCTTTTCTTTCTCAGCTGGGGACTTCGTGATGGTGGCCAGGGTAAGCGCTAAACTAAGATACCCTCCGGCTCTTTCTCGTTTCTATTTTCCAAGTTGATCTACATACATATATGTTTGTCGTTGCCAACTTGCCAATGCTGGCTGCGCGTCCGCTGCGTATATGTATATGTGGTGTGTTTTTATATAGTCCTCACAGAAATGGCGGTGTAGAATCTTCCCTTTGAGGCTTTGTTGTCATTTGTGATGGAATGGTTCAGGTAAAAACAGTATTCGGTCGTTCAGCTGTTTTTCCGTGGCTGTGTTTGGGTCGACGGGGGGGCTATTCTCAACGCGGTACCATGTGAACGTGCCGTAATATCGGAATGTTGATATGCTCTCGTGTAATTTATCTGTAGGTGGTTGCCCCTTTTTAATCCTGCCGAAAATCCTTCGTTGCTTCGACATCGACAGCTGTTTGAATCTCCCGATGATTCCGTACTGCAGGGTGTCAAAAGGCGTACGGGTTGGCAGCCCGGGTGGTGTTCCCTCCATTTTTTAGAACTTTGAGGGAGGACAAACGCTTGTATGTTAGCGTACATCTCTGGAAACGAAGCTGTACGGCTTATGGCGAACACTCTGCAAGCGCTCTGCAAATGCTTCGCGGCAACGAGTCACATAATCACATTTGCCGATCTTTATCCCTCTCCTCGACGCTCGTAAGTTGAAACGAAGACAAAGGCGCGAGACGCCTCAGTAAGGATTTGGCCGTTTAAAGTTTGCTTCTTCTCTCTGTGCGAAGCTGTCTCATTTTTCCGGAACTGGACTAATGAACGCTGTAATGATCGCTGCAGTGCGAGAATTCTCCCTGGGCCTGGCGAAAATTGAAATGGCCGTTCCCTCCACCTCGGACCTCTGCTGCGATCAGGGCTGTTATATCTACTGTCAGAAACACTTCGGACGCGCATTAATACGTATTACAAGATTTTATTACTAACGCGAAGCTTTGCGGTGTAAAGGTTTAGGCCCTTTGAAAGAGAAGAGTTCTTCTGACTCCTCGATGAGTCGATAGTACTGCGCGACAGCCGGATCAGGCTGGCTTGCGCCCGTACATAATGTGCGCAATCACGTAGCTGTGCACCTTGGCATTACGAATCGCCTTTCGAAGATTCGCGAGCCACACATGGTATTCGTCTGCTGACCTTTGGAGGACATTGTGCCAAACCATCTGAGTGTACCCTAATAATCAGGGATGAGAACTGTATCCTACGCATACTAGGTACCTCTTCGTACAGGCATAGAAAAGAGGGGCTGGAAGATAGGGTACCTTGAAGGTCATTATCCAAAGCCGCCACGGTAAATCGCCCGATTTCAGCGAGTTTATGATCCTTTGCCCAGGGACCAATAGGAACCTAGCGAAGAGTTCAAGTCTCTCAGTAAATTGCCAAACTTGACGAAGACTCCGTGTACAGATGAAGCACATACTTTGTATCGAACTACCCTTTTGTCGACGAAGCCAGCATCGTCAAATGCCTGCTTCTGTATTTCTTGCACGAAGAAGGGACGGTTCATGATTTTTCCACCCTCGCGGAACAGATCTCCATACGAGGCGAGAACAGGTTCCAGCTCAGTAGACTCGTCATCGCTCATTGACTTTGAGCGGGCTGAATTGCTTGACGCGACAGGATCGTCAGAGAAAGACACGCGCAAGGAAGGCGATCAGAGAAAGACCGATAAGCAGCTACATATTGTCATGATATTGAGGCGCGCAATGAAGAACGTGCTGAAGAAGAGGAGGATGAGATATTCGGTGTTGTAGAAGACGCACTAGGCATTGATTCCGATGATTCTTCTGAATTGGAGGATTCTGAATACTAGGCTACAAATTTGGTGATTGAACTTTTACTCAACAACACACAGGTAGGTCAGCCTTTCTGGCGTATAATAACAACAGTATTTGTTGGTACAAATCGTTTAATCCGAATTCCAAAAGAGACCACGGATAATGTGCCATATTGGCACTGGGCAGCGCTATAACAGATAATAGATGCCGTTCAGTGATTTCTATTATTGTTAGTTTACTCTAGCAAGTCTTAACGCCTCGTCTCTCTGCCTGAACGCCTTCTTTTTCTCCTCCAACGCCGTTTCTCTCTTCTTTTCCAACGCGGCGATTTCCCTCTCCGCCTCGTATATCGTCAGTTCCATCTCGCCCAGCTCTTTAAACATCTCGTCTCTCTCCTTCTCCGCATGTGCCCCTCTCTCCTAACAATGCTCCAATTCATTTTTAATCTGCAGCTGCTGGACCTGACACAATGCTTCATCTCGATGCTGAAACCTGATGGACAGATACGAAGAATGACGTGTGTAGATGAAAAGGGACTTGAGCAGAATGCAAGTGAGTTCAAGCAGAGGCTCAGAGCATAGCAGACGAGACGTGTATTTATAGAACTCGGCGTGATGAGCCGCATTGTTTTCGAAGGACTGACGGAGAAGGACAAATGCTCCCCTTTCATCTTTTGCAAACGCTGTAAACGGATAACTCGATGAAACTGTTGTTGCCCAAACGCTCCACAATTCCCGGGGTCCTTTGTACGGAAGGTAGGTACATAGGTACATAGAATCGTTATGACGATCTTCAGATCCACGATCATTTCGATAATCCCCAACTTTTTGATCGAAAATTCGGGTTCGTCTAATAAAGAGCGATAAAATACGCTAAAAAGATAGCGATATTTTTGAGCCCGAAAAATGGCCGGTATCGTTTCGACGAGTCATCTGGCACAAAAGCTTTTTCCCCGAGCCGACCAAATTGTCGTACTTTGCCTCACTATCACATCGCAGCCAATCCCTCGCGCACACCGGTCACAATTCGAGATCTCCTCGGCTTTCTGAAGGGGATGCGCCCGCTTCGGTAGGAACACAATAGGCCTCAATAAAATCTTTCTGTCCCGCTCAAAGTGCGCCGCGGCCCAACTGAGCCTTCCATGTATTGTTGTACAATAAGGGATATGTAGACATTGCATTTGAACCTACAGAAAGGCGAAACAACTAAACCTATATGTACTGTACATGTGTCTTTGACTTTGAGTTTCCGGCAACATGAGATCCATCAACATATGTTATGTGTACATACATGAATGCGTACATACCTCGGAGTAAGCTTCCAGCAACGACCTTTGCGTCCACGATCCACGTCGATACCCTCCCCCATTCAATCCCAAATATGACTGATGAGTTAGAATTAATTAAAGATTATCATGGATAAGAGAACAGATGTATGCCTTGTTGTTTTAGCGATACATGCGCTGTAACATGAAATTCGTGTCTGAAAGAAAAAAGGGCGTTTCTGTGTAGGGTATGCATCATGTGACAACGTGAGATCGACGATATTCGCGATATAACGATGCTCAGAGGCGTACAAAACAGCATCGTTATAACGAGTTTCTACTGTACCTAGGTACCTAGGTACACTGGTTCATACCCGCTCCAAGGCAGTGCTTCATCAGGAAAGGTACACTGTGGAGTGTGGACACATTTCCAGATGAGGTACCTACCTCCTACCTTCGACTACCTGTTCATTCAACGTCACCAAATTCATCACGTCGCATATCATGATGGAACCCTCGACCTGCGAAAACGCTTACCGCGCTGATGTCTGAAGAAGTCCCTTGTAACACTAATCATCAACTAGCTCAAGATGACTACTAACCATGACTTCAAGGACTACGATCGGCCACTCCTCCGAATCCAAGACCCTGAATACGTCTATATTCGCAACGTCCGCAATCGGCCTCGCAAAACGGCCGCATTTTCGAATCTGTCTACGAGTTGCTGTGTCACACGACAGTGTTCAGTGTTCGCTCTGCCGCAGAGCTCCTCGCTGCCAGACTCGCTGCAGCCCGTTGTTCCCGCGCAAAGACAGCCGACTTCGAGCTTTGCACTGCGTTTCGAAGCCAACCCAATGTCACCAACTCATAGTTGAAATTGACAAGACAGAGACATTGCGTGCCTCGAAGAAACAAAAGAACACCACACGACGCCGCGGACGAGACAGGGGAGCATCACGGCCGTCCTCATCTCGCAGTGAGGCTATGGAAATCAGTGGCTCGGCATCGCAGGGTCTGACCGCGCACAGCGAGGACAGTGAAAGCGAGGAATCAATCCCGGCTACGCAAATGATTGAGTAGGCGTCTGGGCTACTTGCCAGGTCGCGAATGTGTCATGGTTCAAAGCAATGGTCGAAGACACCAGTGGTGTATCGTTTGACCGAATTGAGTTGCGTCGAGCCTTGAAGCCCAAGGCGAATGTAGACTGTTTGTAATCTATAATCCCACTGTACTGCAGCGACACTGCCAGTTGGCGGGGCTTCAAAAATATTTCGAACAGCTGATGGTGATTCTGCATGTCGAAGAGCATGTCGAAGAGCGTGTCTTGTTGTGCGACTCTATGTTGATGACTAACGCGCCGACTCAGGTTTCGGTATTTGCAGCGTTTGACGTGTCAGTTGTGCTGTTTTCTGCAGTATCAACTTGGCTCCTTCAAAGTAAATGCAACTGCTCGACGCTATCCCATCTCCACACAGCCTATCTCTCTGTACAATAAGCATTTACATCGATCTTATCTGCGAAGCCACAATCTCATCGCTCGTAGCATTGGTCATGGGTCAACCGAACGAGAGCAATACCCGGTGCCAACGCATTCAGGACCTAGAGCGAGATGTCCAGGAGAAAGACAAGGCATTGAAGCAAGAGAGCGAGGGAGAAGTGCAGCAACAGATAGACAACGTGTTGAAGAGCGTCCCGGAGACAGAGTCGCAGATTCAGGAGAGACAAGGACACACGCAGGGGCAAGACAGCCAAATGCAGCACGTCCTGGTGAGAGAGCAAAAAGTCCACAAAATAGAGCCACGACACTTGAAGAGACGGCAAAGAGATCTGCTAAGAGGACTACAGGCCAAGAAGAGACAGAGGGCATTGCAGCAGGAGAGAGATCTGGCATTGCAGGAGGCCGAGATGAAAGAAAGGGAATTGCAGCTGGCCGAAAAGAGAGAGAGATGGGCCAACGAAAGAGCGAGGGCATGGAAGAAGGAAAGAGACAGAGCCTTACAACAGGCCAAGGAAAGAACGAGAGCACTGCAGCAGGAGAGACACAAGGCGATGCAGCGAGCCGAGGAGAGAGATAAAGAAGACCAGGAAAGAGCGAGGGCATTCAAGCAGCAGAGAGATAGAGCCTTGCAGCGAGCCGAGGAAAGCCTGGAAAGGGCGATGACACTGCAGCAGGAGAGAGACGGAGCCTTGCTGCAGGCCGAGGAAAGAGCGATGGCACTGCAGGAGGAGAAGACCAGGTCTATGCTGATGGTGCTGGAGGGACACCGACAAGCCCGGGGAATAATTAGGGTCTTAAAGCAAGAGAGAGACAGGGTGAGAAAGCAGGCTGAGAAGACCAATCAGGAAGCCGACGAAAGAGACCAACGAGCCCAAGAAAGAGCGAGGGCATTGCAGAAGGAGAGAGAAGCAGAAGTGCGGCTAGCCTGGGAAAAAGAGAAGGCATTGCAGCAGGAGAGAGACAGGGCCCTGCAGCGGCTGCAGGAAATAGATCCTCTGTTGCAACCGTCAACGTTGGGCGATTTCATCAAAGAATGCCATGTCTCTCTGTTCTCCAAGCTAACAATTGAACCGAACGCTGGCCGAGGCAGTGATGTCACCACGACCATTTCGCGTGGCAAATGGCAACCAGAAAAGGTAATGCAGTGGACTGACTTTCTCAGCGAGCAGAGGCTCATCTTTGACAAGGTGTGTGAGGTATTGCCCTCTGAGCTGCGCGTGTTCCCGCGCCCAACGACGGTAAGAGAGAACGGGACCAAAATTGTGCCAATTACGGACGAGAAGACCCTTGAAAGGTTCATCGATGTCAGCATTGCGGAACCCGTCAGAAATATAATCACACAGCTGCAATCAGTGGACAAGCTTGGCAGGGTTCGTCCAGGCGATGTCGGCATTGATTTCGTCAACCAAGCTGATCATATAAAGCCTCTCGAAATCGATCCTACGCCAGCACTACCTGTAGAACCAGATCCAGTTCGCACAAGATATTGTATCTACCGAGCTGGCACACCCTCAATGGCGTCTTCTACCTGGCTTTACGTGTGGGAGCCTAAGGTGCCTTGCGATCTGACCATTCAACACCTGCGTGCAGCACTTCAGCCGACAGCCACGTTCGGAGAAGTGTCAGCCCGAACGGAAGGCCTAGAAGTTGGAGACTTTGATGGAATTTCGCAGTATGTTGTCACTGCTGAGAAGCGGGTGCAAGACGCTGTCTCGCAAACGTACCGAAACATGATGGAAAATTGCCTAGAATTCGGCATCCTCGCCACAGGCCAGGCAAATGTGTTTCTCTATGTAAACTGGGATGATCCCCAAACGCTGTATTACCATATAGCGGAACCTGCTCGTGATATAGCGCAAGCCCCAGAGGGAGACGCTGCATTCTTATCAGCTGTTGGTCAATATGTGGCGTTCACGATCATGGCGCTTACAACACGTCGAAAGCCTTCGCAAGAGCGGCGCATGGAAGTCTTCAAAACCCTTTCGAAATCGCGCAAGCCTTCTAGATTGCCTGTTGCTGAGCAAGTCAACGCTGAATTAAGAAGCTCTGGGCCTCAGAAAGGGGAATGCGGCACACAAAGCACCAAAACACACCAGGATGACGGTATGGACCAAGACAGTGCCACGGATAAGCCATACTGCACACAAAAGTGTCTTTTAGGGCTCGTGCAAAGAGGAAATTTGGATCCTAAGTGTCCTAATGTGATGCTCCACTGCCAGGGTGAAGCGGGTGAAGCAGGGCACCCCAAACGTCATCCTGTAGATCATGCAGAGTGGCTACGGCTCCTACGGGAACAATTTAAACAGTCTCTTGATGTGGGAATCACATACCAAGGTGTCGTTGGTGCAAGAGGCGCGTTATTCAAAGTGACCCTCTTGGCCTATGGCTACACTTTTGTCAGCAAGGGCACCGTCGCAGGCCATATTCAGCACCTCGAACATGAGGCGCGAGTCTATGAGCGGCTCAAGCCCATACAAGGACGGTACGTCCCCGTATTCCTGGGTACCATCGATCTGCGCACCATGGACAAAGACTATTGGATTTATTTTGAGACGAAGGTGGTGCACTTGATGTTTGTCTCTTGGGGTGGAATCCTTTTTCATGTCCAAACAGCCGGGATGGATCAACTTGAGACTCTGCATGATGTTACCTGGGTAGATGAGGGCGTACGGGCTTTAAAGGCTGTGCACAACGAGGGCGTTCTTCATTGCGATGTTCAATGGGGAAACGTCTTGTTCAATTCCGAAACGAAAGGTATCATGGTCATTGACTTTGAGCGGGCTGAATTGCTTGACGCGACAGGATCGTCAGAGAAAGACACGCGCAAGGAAGACGGTCTGAGAAAGTCCGATAAGCAGCCACATATTGAAGCGCGCAATGAAGAACGTGCTGAAGAAGAGGAGGATGAGATATTCGGTGTTATAGAAGACGCACTAGCCATTGATTCCGATGATTCTTCTGAATTGGAGGATTCTGATTACTAGGCTACAAATCTGGTTATTGTACTTTTACTCGATAACACACAGGTAGGTTAGCCTTTCTAGCGTATAATAATGACAATACTTGTTGGCATAAATCTGAAGGGGACCACGGTGGATGTACCATTTTAGCTGCAACAGATAATCAGCTTACACCGTTGGATGTTCTGATTAGTTCCGATGAAAAATGAAGAATTGTTCAGATGACCTTAATCGACGCATGAGTGCAGGCTTGCGCGGTCAGGTATACTTGCATGCTGTATGTTCTACGGGCCAAAAGCGTATACTGTATACATTGAGAAAAGTACCCTTGATATGAGTTCGTTATCGCATACAGCATGAGAGATCACGGTCCATTCCTCACGCCGATTGCGATTCGCCTGGGTGAGCATGACGGAGACCACCTTGCGTAGATATTACTCAAAACTTAAAGTTCCAATGCTCATCAACTTGTTGTCAAGGCACCATATTCATGTTCGTATGTTGCATTAGGTACGTAATAAGCGATAGCTGAGAAGCGATCAATAAGCACCTTCTTTTCGTGTCTTTGTTTCCAAGAGAGAGACAGTGCCCTCAGGGGGGAAAACCTCATTTACCCACCTAAGAGGGTAGTTATCGATGATTCAAGATTCAGATTGGATCTGAATCAACGGCAACAACAAATCTATACGCTACTATGCATTTGGATTCGTGATTCTGGGCTTCCTAAGTAAGTCGGTCAATCGGAGAATGTCACCACAATCGCGTCAGGTATCTCATTCAATCTCGCAGCAGTGCTGTTGAATCGTTGATCGCGCTAAATTTTCGTTCGCACGACCTGTCATGGAGGCACAATGATGCAAGAGGTTTTGCAGCATAGGCAGAAAGAATGCTCTGATTGTGACAAACTTGTAAGTGTTGAGAAGTAAGCCATGCTCGGTGCTGGGAGCCGCATCACGTGACGGGGTTACCAGCCAGACGCACATTTATTCACTACGCCAACACTGATGCAGAACTGGTTTTTGGTTTTTGAACAACTTGATTGGCGGTGTGAGCCGCATGTGGGCCTGCCGGGGCCGGGGAAGGTCTCTGATGGCGAGAGTCGATGTGGTGACTTCGTCGTGGGACAAGCTTCCGGCTGATGGCGCCCGGAGGTGCCTCTGACCCGGGGCTATGAGACAGTGAGAGAGTGCCCCAGGTCGTGGGCAGGCCTGTGCGAGAAAGAAGGCCCCCAAGCTCACACCCCAGTGTTGTTGGTTTGTTGGTTTGTTGGATGGGTGCTGTGAACCGTCGTTGAAGATTGTATAAATGGTGCGACTTGTTCGCGGTGTAGTATCTGTCGACGGCGTCCGAGGACCAGCGGCCGAGGGCCTTGATGTCGTCGCGGGAGAGGCCCATGTCGTGTGCGTGCTGAGCGGCGCCGCGACGGAAGCTGTGGCCAGTCCTGTGTGCGGATGGGCGGCCGGTTGGCGATGATCCGGCGTTGAAGGGCTGCAACGACATGGTCGCGTTCGAAACCGCCCCGGGAAAGTGAGAAGAGCGGTGCGTCGGGGTCAGACGTGGATCGGGCGCTGAGGAGCGCTATGGCGTTTTGCACTGGGCAGGCTAGGTCGCGGGTGGCTGACATGATGATGGTGACGCCTTTGTTCGCTTTGTCGGCCTTGCTGCGCGGCAGGAAAAAGTTGGAGTCTGTCCCAGCTGGGGGAGATGGAAGGACATCGGACTGTCAGTCGTGTTCGGAGGAGGCTGTCCCAGCTGGGGGAAATGGAAGGACATCGGACTGTCAGTCGTGTTCGGAGGAGGCTGTCCCGGCTGGGGGAGATGGAAGGACATCGGACTGTCAGTCGTGTTCGGAGGAGGCTGGCCATGGTGTTCTGCAGACGGCAGCGCAGAATGCTTCGTATGACCTGGCGGCAGTTGAGTACGTTTGGCGTGTGGTTGGCCTGAGCCCTGCCCAGGTGACCTTGATTGCGAGCGGGTCGGTGTGGAGGAGACTCGTCCGTTTGACGAAGTCTGGTGGCGGGGCTATTTCAAGGGCTGAAGGGAGGTATCGACGCGTGAAGCCGCCGACCCCTGTGTTCGACGCGTCCGTGAACAGGTGGAAAATGAGTCTGTCGGTGTCCGTGAGGAGGGAATCCCGTTGAAGTCGGGAAGGAGGAGGTCCTGCCACCGTAGGAGGCCCGAACGCGCGCCCGCTGCGAGGTACCGATGAGGATGGGAGGGGGAGAACGAGGACTGGAACTGCCAGACACCGTTCAGGAATGAGGACCCGATAGGTATTACGGCCGTTCAGAAGTTGAGGAACCCTGTCAGTTGCTGGGCAGCGCGAAGTGCGAGCGGACGGGAGGACAGGGCAGATGTGATGAGGTCGTGTGCTTTGGCGAGTTTCCCTGCGGGTAGGGTAGCCATCATGCGGAGCGTATCGATCTCAATGCCGAGGACTTCGACGCGGGTGTCCTCAGCATCCTTTCCGTCGTTGCGGAGTAAGCCGAGATGGGTGGTGAGCTGCTGCCAGGCGGAGTGTACCACGGGGGCTTGTGTGCTATGGGCTGCGGGAAGGACGAAGACGAAATCGTCAAGGTAGTGACGGAGGAGGATGTTGGGCAGAAGGCCCTCGAGCATCCAATGGACTGCTTCGGCAAACAGATTGAAGATAAATGGGGCCGTGCGTAGGCCGAAAGGTAGGCAATTTGCTGTGTATGAGTTGTCGTCCCAGGTGAAACCAAGGAGCCAGCGGATGCATATCGCGACGGGGATGACGCGGAACGCATCTTTGAGGTCGTTCTTGACGATGTGACGGGATGGGCCGCCGTGTCGGACCATCTGGAGCATGTCGCGGAGGGCTGTGTAGAGCAGGCTGCCAAACTCCTGAGGAATGCCGTCATTAACGGATCCTCCGGGTGGGTAGGAGAGATGATGGATGCGGCGGAAACCACCGGTACTCTTGGGTACGAGGCCAAGGGGAGAAGAAATGAAAAGGGGGTGTCGGAGTGACCTTGCTGATCCGACCGCAGGCAAGGTCACCGTGTATCCGGGCGGCGATCAAGTCGGGATCGTCGGTAGCAGAGGGAAGATTGGGGGAAACACGAAATTCCTCGGGCCCGGTATAGCCGACGAGGGCTCCAAAGTGGAGGATTCCGTCGATGATCTGGGGCAGTGTACCCAGGTATCGCGAACGTAGGTTGGCCCATGCCGATCTCACCAGAGGGGACGGGGAGGTGACGAGTGGCTCGGAACATGTGTCGAAAAAGGGGGAAAGAGGGCGAGGTGTTCGGCCGAGCGGAGGGAAGATTGGACTGGGGATCTGGGAGAGGGGTTGCCAGGAGAGGGACTGGAGGGACCGCCGGGTGTGATCGTTGCTGTGGAGCCAGCCTCCGTACCCTCGCGTCGTGACTCGTCCTATGTCTGAGCGCAAGCATGCCCGGCATGGCTGCCGCCGCAGCTGGAACACTCGTGGGCCTGCTTGCAGTTCCGGTAGGGGCAACCTGTCTGGGAATTGAATTTCCGTCAGACTTCGCGGGTTGCAGTATCGGCCCCTGTTGTCTCGGAGCGCTGACGCTTCCGGTTAGATGGTGCAGGGAGAGCGTAAATTGGCTGGAAATAGCTGTCCGTCTGGAGCCTGGGATGGTCGAGCCACGCTTCCGCGTTGTGGATGGATGATTCTTTGACGTGTTGGTGATGCATCATGGCGTATGCCAGGCATTTGGACCAGATATATTGTTGTGACTTTGAGGTGATGAACTCGTGGAACCGGTTCAACGCGGCAAGCACGTCGCGGTGCTCGGTGCCGAAAAGGCGGTCGTAGATGTAAATGTAGTTGATAAAGGAATGAGACCAGAGGACGAGGCTGTCGCCGTAGTCTTTTTCGGTGTGCGTCTTTCTCTTCAGGGTGACGGCTCCGGCCGTGATCTCCACGTTTGAAGCGGCCTCGTTGGGAGACGGTCGCAGGCCGAGGATTGGGTGTAGCCGGATGAGATTCCACGGCTCGAACTTGCCGGTGAAAATGTCGTTGACATCCGCACTGGCCACGGCAATCATCTCCCGCGCGATTTTGATAACAAGAGGGGGAAGGAGCTCACCGGGAGGGGAAACGGCTGTGTTGTCGGTCGTGTTGGTTCTATTGGCCGTGGCGAGTGCGAGCAGAGCTGCGCTCTGGGCGGCCGCTGTCTCCGAGGCGATGCGTCGAGCCTCGGAATCCGCTGCTGCGGCGTCCGAGGCGGCGCGTTGCGCGTTCGCGTCCGCGATCATTGCATGAAGGCGCGACACCTCGGCCTCGTGCTGGAGCGCACCCGGCACGGGTGGCCCAGGTGCCTGTTGGCCTTGGTTGGGGGCTCCTTGCTCGGGCAGAGCACCCAGCTCAGGAGGGCCCTGGGACCCGGGGGCCTCAGGGGCTTTTGCCGAAACTCTGGTGATGGGAGCCATTGTGAAGGAAGTGGTCGTGAGGAAAATGGAGAGGTATGAAGAGTTCTGAGCTTGAGAGGTTTCGAGGGGTTCTGCAATTGAGATTGGAGTTGTGAAGGAAGAGAAAGATGTTGGGAGCAGATGGTGTAGCTGCGTCCTATAAATACATTTTCATATTTGGCGAAGCGAAGCGGAGCCATTTCTACATCCTCGAAGGCTCTCGAATCTCTGAGGGTTACCCCTGTAAAGCTTGGTGAAATGATTGGCTCTTGTTGAATCCATGATCAGGGAATGATTGGCTCTCGTAGAATCCGCATTAAGCGAGCCCCTTCTGAGGCTTCGCCCATGGCGTCACCATATTTTCCACCTTCTCGCTCTTGAGTCAAGACTCAAATCTATATATGTAGATGATACACCACCATTACGCCCCCCAAATTGTTCAATAAGCTCCGTGAATACCTACAGTGCAAACAACTTAACAAGCACACGGACCTGTGTTCACGCGCCGACACACAACGCGTGTGCTTTGCTTTACTTGATTAATTTGACTTCATCTGCTTCATGATGGTTCACTTGGGCTCTGCTTAAGTTGCTGGCCATCTACACACATTCAACCTTGTGCCTCTGTTTCTCTGTGTAGTCCTTATCGCCACCAACCTCCGTCAGCGGAAACCAGACTCGCATCGATCATGGCACTGAGGACTGATGAACAGAACGAGGCCAGCGCCCTATGCCAGCTCATCCAGGATCTAGAGCGACAGATTCAGCAGAGAGCCAGGCAATTGCAGAAGGAGACAGACAGGACGCTGCAGCAGGCGGAGCAGATAGGGAGCATTTTGCAGCTGGTCCGAGAGGGGGAGCGACGAAACGAGAAGAGAGAGCGACGGAATGAGAAACGACAGACAGCATTGGAGCAGCAGTTGGAGGAGGCACTGAAGCAAATCGAGAAGCAAGATCGGAAATTGCAGAGAGCCAAGAGAAGAGAGCAACAGTCTCAGGACGAGGCGACAGAACTGGAGCAGGAGAGAGACGAGGCATTGCAGCGGTTACAGGACACGGAAAGCTTCTTTTCGCTGGAGAGAAGAGATAGGATAGAACGATTTCATGAAGAAATGATATTAACCGAGCGAGAGGGCCGGGAGACAAGAAGGGCCTTGCAGCAGTCTGAGGAGAGAGCGAGGGCGTTGGAGCAGGAGAGAGACACGGCCCTTCAGCGGCTGCAGGAAGTAGATCCTTTGTTGCAACCTTCAACATTGAGCGAATTCATTGAGGAAAGCCATACCTCTCTGTTCTCTAAGCTAACCATTGATCCGAATGCTGGACGAGGCAGTGATGCCACCACGACCAATCTACGTGGCAAATGGCGACCAGAAAAGGTATTGCAGTGGACTGACTTCCTCAGCGAGCAAAGGGTGATCTTTGACAACGTCTGCGAGGCGTTCCCGTCTGAGCTACGCGCGTTCCCGCCCCCGATGATTGTAAGAGCGAACGGCAACAAGATTGCTCCGATCACGGATGAGGACTCTCTGGTGAGATTTATGGGCGACAGCATCGAGGGACCGGTCAAGAATATTATGAAAGAGCTGGAATCAGTGGAAAAGCTTGGCAGAGTCTGTCAAGGTGATGTTCGCGTTGATTTCATCAATCATTCTGAGCATGCGAAGTCTTTGGAAACCGAGTCTCCGTCGTCACAGCCTGGGGTGCCACTTTCCGCAAGATTTTGCATTCGCTGCAACCCCGCAGTCGGAATGGCGTCTAGTACCACGCTTTATGTGTGGGAGCACAAGGCGCCTTATGATCTTACCGCTGAGCACTTGCATGCAGCGCTCCGGCCGACGACTACATTCGGAGAAGCGACAGAAGAGACGGAAAGCCCAGCCGTCTTTCAGGATGCTGAGGAAGTCCCACAGTCTACTGCCATTGCAGAGAAGCGGGTCAAACGTGCCGTCACGCAGATATATCACAACATGATGGAGAGTTGCCTCGAACTCGGCATCCTCACCACAGGGCAGGCAATTGTGTTTCTCCATGTCAACTGGGACGATCCTCAAACACTGTATTATCATATAGCGGAACCTGCTCTCGACGTATCGAAAGCTCCAGAGAGAGACGCAGCATTCTTATCAGCGGTTGGCCAACTTGTGGCGTTCACAATCATGGCACTGACGAAATGTCGCCTGCCTCTGCAGGAGCAACGCATGAGAGTCTTGAGGACGCTTTCGAAATGGGGTATGCCTCCTGGGTTACCTTCCCATGAGCATGACAATGCTTTTTCGATCAGCTCTGGGCCTCGAGCGGAGGAATTCGACGCACAAGGTCAAGCCCAGTGTAAGCAAAACGAGCAAACCACCATAACAGACCAGAAAGGTGGTGGAGACCAAGATAGCAACCCGGATCAGCCATACTGCTCACAAAAGTGCCTCTTAGGGCGCATCCAAGAGGATTTTCTGGATCCTGACTGCCCTAACGTGTTGTTTCATTGCCAGGGTGATTGGTGAAGCAGGTGAAGGAGATCACCCCAAACGCCATCCTGTAGATCATGCGGAATGGCTACACCTCCTACGGGAACAATTTAAACAGTCTATTGATGTGGGGATCACATACCAAAATGTCGTCGGTGCAAGAGGCGCGTTCTTCAAAGTGACTCTTTTAGCGTATGGCTACACCTCTGTCAGCAGGGCGCCGTTTCAGACCGCATTGAGGACCTTGAGCACGAGCCCCGAGTCTATGAGCGGCTTAAGTCCATACAAGGAGTGTACGTCCCCGTGTTCCTGGGCACTATGGATCTATGCGCCGAGGGTGAAGAGTACTGTATTAGTCTTGAGACGTACGTGGTTCATATGATGTTCTTCTCTTGGGGCGGAATTCATGTCGGATGAGGGCATACGAGCTTTCAAGGCTGTGCACAACGAAGGTGTTCTACAGCGCGATGTGCGATGGGGAAACGTCTTGTTCAATCCCGAAACGAAAGGTATCATGGTCATTGACTTTGAGCAAGCTGAACTGCTCGACGGGTCAGAATTATCAGAGCTACAAATTGTGGCATGCAATGGAGATTCGAGAACGTGCTACGGACAGTACGGAGGAGGAGCATGAGATATCACGTGTTATAAAAGGCGCACTAGTCATAGTGAACGCCGATTGTAGGCTACTTGTTCTTCTTACTGGTAACCTCTTGGCAGGTAAGCCTTCTGGCGTATTGATAATTATCTTGTTGGAACAAATCCGAAAGGGGCCCGGACCTGATGGTCCCGACTCGTGGACTTCCTATTCGAAAGCCCTACCGCATAAGATCGTCGACAGGATCGCTGGTAAGTCTCGTCCTTCTATATCTGCCTTTGCGAAGCACGCCAAGGTGTGGTGTGTATCGCGACCACATCGCCAATAATGTACGCCATCGGCCTTCCGCTGTTCGATTTTACCGTATAAGATCGTCGACAGGATGCAGACATGGAAGCGAGGCAAGAGTCTCACCGATACGGAGTTCATCAACGCATTGAAAGAGGCAGGAATGAATTGCGAAGAGGATGAGGCAACTGAAGCCGCGACACAGCGTACTCCGGAAGGCTGATGGCGGATTGAACGATACCCGCCAAGGCTTCCCTAAGCGAAGACCAAAGATTTCTCACGCTTGACTTTGATGGTTCTTCGTATGACTTCGCAGTGGTTTGGCGTCGAGTACGCTGTGCCGCGGCTTCAGTTGCCTCATCCTCCTCGTAATTCATTCCTGCCTCTTTCAATGCGTTGATGAACTCCGTATCGGTGAGACTCTTGCCTCGCTTCCATGTCTGCATCCTGTCGACGATCTTATACGGTAAGGCTTTTCGGATTGTGGATCTCTCATGAAATCCGAGAGCTTGGCCTGACGTGTTCAATTCGGTGAACTGCGTTAGTTAATCGTTGGTATCGCGCTCGTATTTCAGTTGCATCATTCGGTGATATTTTTTTCCGTCCTCGCCTTTATCCATGAATCGTTCTTTTAAGGCTTTCGAATAGGAAGTCAACGAGTCGAGAGCGTCAGCTCCAATTTCCAAATTCTCTTGTTGTGTTGACCCGGTACAACTTACAAGTGCTACGAGAACGGAGAAGCTGAAGCAGTCGAAGGCGAAGATTACATAGTGGATGAGGTTTATGATTCGCGGGCCTTTGACGGCAACGTCAAATATCTAGTCAAGTGGGAGGGATACCCTACAAAAAGACACTCGACCTGGGAGCCTTTCGATCATATCCGGATAAGCCAAGCGACGATCGCATTCACACATACTAACATCTAGATATCGCTCGGGGCGACACATGACCCGCCCTGGAGACATTTCGCCCTGAGTTAGTTACGCCACTCGGGATACATATCAGTACATTGGAGCCACTGGTTCACAGGCGCCCGCCAATGCACTACCTAGGAGTCGAGAGAACGACGCCATTGCATTGGGACCGCTGGTTCACAGAACGGCGCCAGTGCACTACCTGCCGCCGGCTCACGATCGCTGCCAGCACAGCCGAGACGCTGGTTCACCGGACGCCACTCGGACTCTACAAGACGACGCCGGTGCATTGGGGCCTGTTGAGGTGGAGACAGGATTGAGTGACACTGGACCGATGTGCTTATGTATGTATGGGGGGCAAGTAGACAGATGGAGGACGGGATGGAGAGATGCTTGCTGGAGATACCTAGAGATAGAAGAACCAACAAACAACAAATCACCCCCAATCCAAAGGGTCAACTTTCAGGCCGCTGGCTCACCGGGCGGCTCCAATGCTCTAGGGCCGCCAGACCACCGGCGCTGCCAGCTTATTGAGATCGCTGACCTACAGGCGCTTTCAGCGCATCACCGCTGTCGGCTCATGATTCATCTTGTACACGGGATATCAGTCCCTCCTTGATTCATCATGTATTCGGGATATCAGCTCATGATTCATCATGAGTCTGGATATGCAGGCATTGTCAGGACAGACAGGAGGGTAGACAGGAGGGTAGACAGGAGGGTAGACAGGAGGGTAGACAGGAGGGTAGACAGGAGGGTAGACAGGAGGACAGACATGAGGACATTGTGTATATATATCGCTGGCTCTTCCCTTGTTCTCAGAGGATCATCACACACCTCTAGACTCCATTATAGAGCCATAGTCGATTTTTGTGTTGCAGACATACAATTCCAAGCCCCTTCTCAGGCCCTTGTCACAGTGGATGTACCATGTTCACTGTAACAGAAAATAGGTATACGCCCTTCGACGATTAGATTAGTTCACAGGATCAAGAATCGTAAAGATCATCTGGGTCTACGTAAGATGACAAATTTGCGCGGTGAAGTAGACTTTTGTGTGAGATATGTCGGAATGATGTCAAGTTTGAACTTTCAACAATGATGATTGAGGGAAACATCTATCAGACTGAGATGAGATGATAGACCAGAAGTCCAAGACTCAATCCACTATCCTCACGAGAGGAATCATGTAAGTCCTAAAACACGACAAAGCGGACCCTCCTCTCCTTCCCCTCCTTTTCCTCACTGAGTGGGCTCCCTCAACCCTCTAAACCAACTTGAATTTTGAATGTCTCTCGCAACCGCTCGAAATGCCTACAAAGTGGAATGAACAGTGGAAATAGCATGTGAATCCAGTGACCCAGTCTGACGCAATATAACTTCGTAGAAAGCATTCATTCGTCGCAAATTCCTGGTGTCTCAACCAACAGTAACATCTCACAAATGAAGCTTGAGGTAGCAAGGTACGTACTTATCAATCAGTATGCATCAGATATCAGATAATAGGTACATACCGTGTGTCGTTGATTGGAACAACATATGAAATTGCCTTTGTTAGTGAGTTACAGCCATAACGGAACTCCAACGCGGAATGTCACGAAAAGGCTGTGAACCCAAGTTCAAACAGGCTCTCAATATATTCTATCTTTGACAAGCATGAAGAGGAAAGAAAAGGAGAGAAATATGTGTGTGACAGGAGGGCGATCTATATACATGTGTTGGACCGTAAGGTCACTCAATAAACAATGAACGATAAAAGCACTAGTGCATAAACATAAACAGAACGATCGTATTGGTAGCGTGTATTGTGTTGTTCGTTCTAGAGG